>JADLZK010010240.1:0-95481 GCA_015847255.1 Hyparrhenia diplandra
CTCTCTTCCCATGGACCAATAGTTTCCTTCCATCTGAAAGCATTTCTTAACCAGTCGCCTTCAACAAAGCAACCCCCTACAAAAACGATGCACAAATATTGTAACTAAATGTCTGTTCCATTATAGAACTGTTAGAATAAAGAAGGAAGCATCATGGTAACAATACAGATGTAAAGGAATATTAGATTAACTCGCCATAATTTTTAACATGCTACCCCAGATTAACTCACCATAAGTTTTTTTTCTCGAGTGTTAAATATTTGCATTATACTGTGTCGGTAATAAATTAAATCAAGACTTCCCTTGAAATGTGTTGGGATGTGACCCTAAAGAAGTACGAAAGGTGTTCAAAAAAAAAAGTCACTTTATTCCTTAAAAGGTACAGGAAGTGTTGCATTCCTGTGTTGCGCATGTTTTGGACTATACAACAAGATAAACAGTGTCTCTTGGGTACACTATCTGTAATTATTTCTCAGTTGGTTCAACTAAATGGATACATGCCAGAACACTAGGTTATGTGTTCTAGAGAGAGTTGTGTTTTCTCAAGAACATATGGGAACAACTGAAGGATGATTGCTTTACATACTAGCATTTCAGCACAGAGGAAATAAAAGTGTTGTCGTTATATTGTATTGTTCTAGGTGAGTCATTAGCATTTGTTTGATAGACCTACTGTAGTTGTGTATTCTAGTATGTTCAACTTCTAATGCAAAGGAATGAAAAGTCAAAGTTCACGAAAAGATCATTTAATACAATCCATAGTTAGATTTGATCATTTTAAAAGGTAAGAAGTACCAGGAAAACGTAGGAATCGTGGTTTCAAATCCAGAAGCTTATGTATGAGCTCCTTACGAAAACCGTGGCCCTGTACATATTGAAAAAAAAATCAGTTAGCAATTAAGGTAAACATCATAGTAAGAATTTCCTGGCATTAGAAAATTAAGGTTAAGTTTATTTCAAATTTCTATAAAAGTGAACATAGTTTATCTGATTGATCTAATAGGTTAGCATAGTGAAGTTTTGAGTTCAGGATTTTAAGCATGACTTATTTCCAGTTATGATTGAACAACTCTGATGGCAGTATGGCACAATATTATGAAAAAAGGTTCCCATTGAATATATGCCTGCTAATTAAAAACAGAGCAAGCTCGTATCTTCTTACAATTCATTGTATATAACTAGTGGATCTTCATGAATTGTGTGCAATAATACATTTGTGGTTGCCAATAGCCAAATTAGAGAGAATGGGAAAAAAAACGCACTCTGTATGTATCCGAAGGCATGAGCGACACTTGATCAAACCATATGACTCCCCTTTTGGAAGTTGTTAGATCAAGTCGTGAAGTTCCCATGAGCTAATAGTTGCAGTTCTACCCTTGTCTAGTTTGACACGTCAGTATCTCTGCAACAGTCAACATGCAATTACATCATTTAGCAAGGAAAAAAGAACAAACTCAAAAATATTATCCATGTTGGGGAAAAGATACATACTGTATAGAAGCTGATGCTAGGTTTTCCAATGCATGTGAAGGTCTTGAACAAGTGAGAGAAGCTGTCAACTCCACAGATTCTAGTGATCTGACATACATGACTAGATTATAGGTTTTCTTCTCTTCTATGTTCTGTAAAATAAAATGGTCAGGATCTTCATAAAACCATAGGTCCCTAATAAGTGGAAAATAGAAATGAAGAAAACTCGTAGCATTGGTTCAAAGGATGTGAGGGTTATCCGTTAGATAGGCTCTTGAAAGCTGTCATTTCCCATAAAAGAATCCAAATGAATATTATCATACTTTCTTCAAAAGAAAAAAAATATTATCATACCATGCCCCAGAATCTTGGATTTATGTATGTTTATGCTTGTTAAATCTAAACAAATCTATAACTAAGTTATACATGATCCAATGAATATAAAATTTTTACTATAGTTCAAGCATACAATAATTAGCCCACCATAAAATTTCACCATAATTGGACCATAGAAACTATAGCTATGAAATATTCTAATTAATTACAGAAAAGCATAGATCTAAAGCTATAGCAAAAAAAACTTTGTACTAAAGCATATCATATTATATGTTCAATGTTAGATCTACTCATGTGGAGTCCAACAAAATTGGAATTTCCATTTTATGATTTTTCTATGATTTACTATGATTTTCAATCATTCAACCGAACTATAAAAAAAAAAAAAAAAAACCGCCTTCAAAACCGCTTATAAGCGGGCCAGGGAGGTAATATGAATGGTTTCAAACGTTGAGGGAGGTGTTTTGCCCGGTTTTTGGAGTTGAGGGAGGAAAAGCGCACTTTCGTGAAAGTTGAGGGACGTAATATGGACTTTTTTCTTTGATGTACGATACAATAAGCTACGGGCGGGCCTATTAATCGACTGGGTCAAGTTCTGATGCTTACTGAAGAAGGTAGCATGGAAGGACAAAGGAGCACACCCTTTAAATCATGGCCCAGTGACGGATAACGACACCAGCTTTCGTAACATCGTCTTTTCTTACAACGGGTGACTGCGTAGGCTTTAATAAATAGTTGTAATGCACGAATTTTAATATGAAGAAGAAAAGATACAAGAAACAGTAAGTACACACAAGTTCCATTGCATGTGTTAATTAATATGCTAAACACTCCATGTGAGAATCAAAATATTTATGTGTTAACATTCGTTTTAATTTAGTAGTCAGCTGATGATCATGGTAGCCCTGCAAATGAAAAATATCAATTCCGTATACATGACCCGCTGGTTAGTCTTGCACGCTGCCATCAATCTACAAGCAAAGCAACTGGCTGGCAGTTACAAGTCGCAAGTGCACTATCTCAGCCACTAATTTGGCCAGGTTCCCGCAGTGTGAAGCGATGGAAGCGCACTCTCTTTTGCTTTTGTTTCGAAGAAAGCATCAGGGAAAGACAAAAGAGGCATTATCTTCAGTTCCTTTGCAGAAAGATATATGCATATCGTCCTTCCAATATTCGTTGCTTGCTGTCCGGACGGACTCCGGCGACTGTGCGGGCGACGGCGGCGGCGGATGCGGGCGCGAAGGGGAGAGAGGGGGGGCGGCGGCGGCTTGAGAGCAAAAGCTGGGGAAATATTTTCTTTAATTGCTTGTAATCCAAGTAATCTCTAAAGATTTCCTTATAGATCGGAATACCTTTTACAAGCAAAATCCTATTTGTTTCCTAATAGGAGGTTTCCTTATAAATCGGAATACCCTTTACAAACCAAATCTTATTTTATTCCTAATATGATGCAAACTTCCTTTTCTCTTATTTATTTAATTTCCTAATTTAATTGATGGAAAGATGACGGTGATGTGGCCGGCGGCGGCGGCTGCCGCCCTCCCCCCTCCGTGCGTGGCGCCCTCGCCCCCTGGGGCGGGCCACGTTTGTCTTGTGACATCTCCCCACCGTTCCTCGAGGCAACGCGTCCTCACGTTGGCCTACGGCCCGGGTCGATGTGTAGCCTGAGGTGATCGATGGTATGACGGTAGCCTCACCATAGCGTAGTCGAAGGTGGCCCATTCTGTCGTGAGCCTCATTGACATGGAAGGCGTCGTCGTCGAAAGAGAGGTCGAAGTGGAGGTACCCAAAGTAGACTGAGAAGTAGTAGCTGTATGGTCCTCTCACATACGGCCTGTCACATTTGGCTGCCTCCATGGTGGTGCCCCGCATGACGCCCGTGAAGTGTAGAGTATGGAGGGTCGTTGGTGGCCGTGCGATGGAGTAGACGGTACCAACCTCCACTTGCATATGTATGTGGCGGCAGAAGGCTTGCTGGATCGTCGTTGGGGCCGTCGAGGTGAAGTGTAGTAGGCGCCCGTAGAGGAGGTCGCTCACGTTGTTGGCAACTAGGCCGATCGTGGGAACTCCTGCGCCGGCATGGTCGACGGCGACGTTGTCGACGTTGATGAACTGGTGCCCGTTGTCATCGAAGAGAAGGACCATAACGTCCTCCAGGGAGTCGTGCGGGCGTGCCGCCATCAGCAGGATGCTCGCCGGGAAGGCGTGCGTGGACCGCTACGACGTCGGTAGGTGGAAGCCCACTACTAGACCATGCGGGGGAATCCCGCGCTGCAGGAGGAGATCTTGCAGTAGGGTAGATGCTGTCGGGACGTAGTAGCGGTTATGGTACCTGATGATGCCGTTGTAAAGTGTCCAAGCTGGCGCTGCAGCTTGGAGCTCGATGGTAGTGGCGATCATCTGGAGCTCGCGGTTTGTAGAGGCTGCAAGACGGAGCTCGGTGAGTAGCTCGAAGGGGACGAGGTCGTCCAGGATGCCCATGGCCGAGGGCCCCCCTTGCGGTGGTGCCGGGGGTGCCGTTGACTCCGTAGGTTTTCTGTCGTTGTCGTTGTCGATGTTGCTGTGATCGTCGCCTGTCACCAAGGCGTGCAATGAACGTGGAGGGGGGTGTCGAAGCGACGAGCGAGGTGGATCGCCTCTTCCATCGTGTGGGGCGCCTCCTGCTGGACCGCCTCCCATAGCGGCGAGCGGAGTCTGCCGACGAAGAGGTGGATGCGGTGGAGCTCGCTCGGGAAGCCGACGTGCGTAGCGTAGCCCTCGAAGACGTCGATGTAGTCATTCAGGGCGTCGTCCTGCCTCGTGGGTGCGAGGTCTCCTGTAGTGTCGTGCTCGATAGGGTGCCCAAAGTCACGCACGAGGCACCGCGTGAAGGTGTCCCACATCTCCAAGGGCGCCTCCCTGGTCATGCGGATGAACCAGAGCTGTGCCGCTCCTGTAAGGTGGAAAGCAGCGTACCGTATGTAATCAACTAGGCCGATATCCTGCTGCAGCATGAAGAGCATCTCCATCTTCATGATCCATGGCTCCGGGTCGGTTGATCTGTTGTATGTTGGCGGATTTAGGTGGACCGTGTACTGCTAATGCGGCAAGGCAGATGTCGGCGGCACAAGTAGAGGTGGGCCAATGATCCGCGGGCGGGGTGCCGTGGGTGGCGCCAAGTGTGCCGGGTCTGGCGCCGGTGTCGCCCTGAGGCCGGTGGCTGGAGGTGGCACCGAGGGTGCACGTGTCGATGTCATAGCTGCAGATGGATCTGCAGCTTGCTGGGCGATGATCTTCACCCCTCGACGCATCGTGGGATCGCCCGCCAGGAATTGCAGATTGATCTCGCCATCGGAGTTCGGTGAGGGGACGATGATGTCGGGCGGCGGCGCCTCGTGGGGGCGTTGCTGTCCTCTCCTATGGTGGCATCCCTGGGGCGGTGATGCCGCCCGGCGAAGTTTGCCATTGGCGGCGCCCATGGCCGCGGGGCGGTGTCGTCGGTGGTAGCTCCCTTTGGGAGCGCGTCGTCGTCGTGGTTCGCCGAGGCGGGGCGTAGTGGTGGCGGGTAGAGCGAGGGATTGGGCGTGGGGGTTCTCCATGCGACGAAGGCGAGCCTCGATGGAGTCGGCAGCGGTCGATCTTCTCGCAAAGTTCTCCTCGAACAGGTTCTTGAGCGATGAAGAACTTCGTGCATCTCGGAAGGCATTGGTGGGATGCCGAGGAATGGGCTGGTCTCCGAGTACCACGTGTCACAGCCCGGACGGACTCGGCGACTGTCGCGGAAACGGCGGCAGCGTCGGGCGGCGTCGGCGGCGTCTTGGCGGCGGCGCGTGGCGCCGAAGCGGAGAGAGGGGCGGCGGCGGCTTGAGAGCAAAAGTCGGGGAAATATTTTCTTTGATTGATTGAAACAAAGAGGTTACATCTCTCTAATATTTATAGTCCACCTATGGGACCTGTAATCCAAGTAATCTCTAAAGGTTTCCTTATAGATCGGAATACCTTTTACAAGCAAAATCCTATTTGTTTCCTAATAGGAGGTTTCCTTATAAATCGGAATACCCTTTACAAATCAAATCTTATTTTATTCCTAATATGATGCAAACTCCCTTTTCTCTTATTTATTTAATTTCCTAATTTAATTGATGGAAAGATGATGGTGACGTGGCCGCCGGCGGCGGCTGCCGCCCTCCTCCCCTCCGTGCGCGGCGCCCTAGCGAAGAAATAAATGCATTTGTAAGAAGCTAAGTAATCTGTAATTGTACATCTATCTGTATGAATATCCATATGAGAAGATATATGAGAAGATTATCCTGTGTGAAACGGAAAATCTATATCTCAATAGACCCTTTGAGAAAATTCTTGTACTTATATGTTAATCAAGAGAAATAAGAAAAAAATATATTTACGTGGGCCCGGTTAGAATGTGGCTTGGATTACTAAAAGAGGAGTTTATATCAAGAACAACAACAAAACTACAACTCAAATTAAAAAAAATCAAAAGAAATTTATCAATTGGATCGTATAGGACATGAATTATTCGCGTCACAAAATAGATATATATCTATATAGATTCCAAAGAAAAATTATTTGAAGCCGCTAAAACTTTACTAAAATAAACTTTACTCAAATAAACTAACCAAGTCACCCAATCTCCAACTAAAACTTTACTCAAATAAACCTATACATAGCTATCTTGGAGCCTATTTGGTAGCGCACCTACCGCTCCGCGTGAGAAGCCGAGGGGCGTTGCCAAATATCCATGGAGATAGGTATCAAAAAAAAATCTTAGATCTAGAGCTTGAGATACATTAAGAGTATTTTGATGATTCATTTTATTTATAGTCTAGAATAAATGTAAATATTTAAGCCACTTGTCAGCTTCATTCATATAGATATCAGCTGATCATGGTAGTAACCGTGCAAATCACACTGGTGGTTAGAGTCTCTGCGTTCTGGGACCAACCTACAAGCAATGCAATTGGTACTGAGTTATAAGTCGCAAGCGCACTATCTCAGCCAGTACATCAGCCAGGTTCGCGCAATGTGGAGCGGGCGAAGAAAGTCAAGCTTTTGCTTGGTCTCGAATATAGCATCAAAGGGAAAGACAAAAGGCATTATCTTCGGTTTCTTCTCAAAAAGATGCACGGTCCTTCAAATATTTGTTTGTTCTCGGAGAAGAAACACATTTGTAAGAAAGATATAAGGTCCTTTGAATACTTGCTGATTGTTGGAGAAAAAACGCATATGTAAAAGTAATAAGATATTTGTTCTACAAGCAATGCAATTGGTACTCAGTTACAAGTCGCAAGCGCACTATCTCAGCCAGCACTTCAGCCAAGTTCACGCAATGTGGAGCGAGCGAAGAAAGTCAAGCTTTTGCTTGGTCTCGAATATAGCATCAAAGGGAAAGACAAAAGACATTATCTTCGGTTTCTTCTCAGAAAGATGCACGGTCTAGTAATATTTGCTCATTCACGGCGAAGAAACACATTTGTAAAAAAGATATATGGTCCTTCGAATACTTGTTGATTGTAGGAGAAGAAACGCATATGTAAAAAGTAATAAGATGTTTGTTTTGAGGAACCACCACATTCTGATGAGGTGGTGCATCATAAGTTTATCACGTTAAATTTGGTGAAATGACTCCATTCCTCATGTTTGTACTAATTTTTTAGCTTACGAGGGAGTTGCTGATGGACCAACTAATTCTATACCACAAACCAAAAAAAAAAAAAAAAAAAAAAAAAGTAAGGAGTGAGAAGATGATAGAACTAGTTCATCCCTTTTCAAATAACTGAGACCTAGATAGCGTGATTGAATAAAATAAGTGTTTCTCGTTCCTTTCCAAATGTCCGAGGACTGAGGAAGGCTCTACATGAGAGGAATGTTGAAGCATAAGTGAATTGTCCGTTTTTCACTATCAACTTAAACTTTTAGGTTGAACTGATTGATAGATGCAACTCAGTAACTTCACCAATATTTAAACCTGCTAGCTTCGTCTACCATAGATATTCATAGGTGTGAGTGTGTATATGCATCTAGTGGTGGTGTGCGCGCGTGTGATTGTGTGTGTGGGGTGGGGGGTGGGGGTGGTAAAAAAAAACATAAGGTTGTCATAAAATTATGATACACTCCAAAGTTCTAACTGGCTATTTGGATCACTTAGCACTAGTTGTTAATCCACTACATATTAGAACTAATTGTTAGATGACCAAAGTTTAGTCCTATACTGTTTGGATAATATTCCTAGACAAGGACTCTTATGCTCCTGGGAGAGGAGAGAGAAAAGGGGGGGAGATAGCGTAGGGGGCGGGCTGTGATGCCATTTCTCAATCCAGTGGCTCCCTTTAGTCCTATTAGCTAGATATGGCCTACTAATGGACTAGTTGTTAATTGAGGTGTGTGGACTAAAAATTAGTTCACTCATTAGTTCCTCTGTTTAGATGGCCTAGTACTAATTTTTAGGTGACTAACAGTTAGTCCTGGCAAGAAAGAGGCTCTTAAGTCCAGCAGCTATGTTACCGTACGTTTTTGTTGCTCTACATATAGATGGGTCCATCCATTGTGGAAACCAGAAAACTGCTTCGTTCCAGAGGTAGCCGTCCTCTTCTCCCACAAAGCTGACAAGCTGATCGATGGCTGCCACTTCTTCCTTTGGCGACGACGCTGACCTCCTGGTTGCCGACGACCTGTACTTGATAGCAGTTTGCCAAGGAATAAACCAAGCAGACGCCACCGGGCTCATGGCGATATCCGACGAGGAGTACGCCGCGGAACTCCAGCTCCAAGAGGTGATTGTTTCCTCCGCCATGGCGGTGATTGTTAATTCCGGCATGGCAGCGACTGCGGCACAATCGTCGCTCATGCCGCAGCTTGATACCGCCGTCGTCGTCCACACTGTCAACAATGACACAGCAGCCGCTGGGACGCCCGTGCTTGCTGTAGCTGAGTGTAGCTCCTCCTCCTCCTGCTCCCCTCCGCCACCTGTTGCAGTTGCAGCCCCTGCCACCGGGGAAGACGACGCAACTACTGCGTTGGCAACTTGCAAGATCTGCCTGGACAACGTGCCACCGTCGCACGTGCACCACGCAAGTCGCGGCTGCGCACACGCCTTCTGCGCAGCCTGCCTCTCCGGCTACATCAGCACAAAGACCCAAGGCGGCTGCATCTCGGACGTCAAGTGTCCGGGGGACGGGGAGGACTGCTGCAACGTCCTTGACCCCGAACTCTGCCAAGGCATCATATCCGGCGAGGCTTTCGAGGCCTTGTGCGCCGCACTGTGCAAGTCCATGGTGGAGGGGGCCGGCAACTTTTGCTACTGCCCCTTCAACGACTGCTCGGAGATCTTGGTGGACGATCGCGGCGGCGACGTGCCGGAGTCTGAGTGCCCGGCGTGCAGGAGGTTGTTCTGTGCACGGTGCCACGTGCCATGGCACGCTGGCATTACCTGTGCCGAGTATGGGCAACTAGCACCTGGGGACAGGGGGAAGGAGGACTTAGAGGTGCTGGAGATGGCCAAGGGGAACAAGTGGAGGAGCTGCCCCAAGTGCAAGTACTGGGTCGAAAAACGCGACGGCTGTGTGCACATAACCTGCAGGTGAAACTAAATCAACTCCTTTTTGTCGCGAATTTAAGATCTAAGTTGTTTTAGTTTTTAGTTCTGTCATTCTAAATCATACTTTTAGATTTATAGAAAAATATAGTATTATCTACAGTAATATACATAAATATGCAATTAGGATATATTCCTTGGTAGATTTGATAAAACTAATTTGATATCGTAGATGTTGATACATTTAATTTTTCGGCAAACTTGATCATAGTTAAAAATGTTTGATTTAGGTACTTCAGATTGGATGGTGTAACTTCGAGCAGTTAATTTGCTTCCTTGTATACATACATCAAATTGATAAAAAATTGTTTTCAAGGCAACATAACTTCTTGTATTCATTATGTAGGTGTGCCTTCGAGTTCTGCTATGCATGTGGCGAGCCGTGGGGGCAGTCTCATCATTGCAACACAGCGTGAAAGCTGATTTTGCGCATAATCCAGCAGTGGAAAGCGAATGAAGTTCCACGATCCATGCAGTCAAACTATTTTTAGTTATATATGGCACATGCAGCCAAACTATTTCTCGTTATATATGGCACTACCGCGGAAGTAAAAACTAAGGAGTGTAGTTCAATAACACATGTAGTCAAACTATTTTTGATTTTTATGAGCTATGTATGTCATTGTGGTGGTACTACATAAATCTCTATCACAATTTTTTTAAACTAAATTATGATAGAGATTTTTTATAGTAGTGCTATAAAGACATACATAGCTGATAAAAGCAAAAATAGTTTGACTGCATGTTTCATAGGCCTACACATAAAAACAATTTTTTGCTCTTACGTGTAGGCCTATGATACATGCATTTAAACTATTTTTGCATTTATGAACTTTGTATATCTTTATGGCACTACTATAGAAATGAAATAAATTGTTTTCATTGCAGTATTACAAAATCCCTATCGGATACAATCAAGGCTGCTAAAACGGTTCTTGAATCTTAATATCACAAGCTCAAAAGCCGCTTCTCACAGTATAGTACAATAAAATGCAATTCCAATATGAATGGAAGTCGGGCGGGTTTGAATCCGAAACCCACGGGATTCAGATCCGACGGGGGGGGGCGGGGCGGGTCTGCTTTTGCCCCGTGGGTCTCAGGTTTGGGGCCCCGATCGGGGCGGGTTTGGGGTCGGGGCTAAGTTTTGCCCGTGGGGCCCGTGGGGACCCGAACAGCCGCCGCCGATGTCCTCTCCGATCCCTCACCCGAACTAATTAAAAAAAGACATCCCTCATTGCCTCACCCAAACTGCTCATCCTTATCTTTATTCCTCACCTCACAGCTGCCGCCCACGGCCGCCCACCACCCCGACGCGCCCCAAAGACCTCGCATGCCGGCGCCCCGCCCACCATGGCATGCACCAAACGCGCACCCCTACGCGCCCTGCACCTCACACGTAGGCGCCCCGGCGACCACGACACACGCGCGCCTCTATCCCTCGCACACGCGCGTCCCCGTCCCCTACTCCTCGCGTGCCTCCGGCGACCAGGGAGCTTCGGCGACGGCAGGACCACTTCGAGGGTGGCACAGCGAACTCGCCGTTGAAGAAGTGGTGGCCAGGATGAGCTGGTGGTAGTGGTTGACGAGATGGACATGCATGCGATGGTGAAGGGTAGAGCACCCTGCTACGGCGAGCATGGGAGGTCGTGCTGCGGGCATGGATTGGCGCCAAAGAAGGGTACGGCGAACGCGTCGAGCTCCTGCAATGCCAAAGGAGGAAGCGGGGAGGCGAATAGCGGTGTGTGCGGGGGAGATCGACGAGCTCCAACTAAGCTCGTCCATGGCGGCGGCGGCAGATGGAGGCACTAGAGAGGGAGAGAGGCCATCTCGTTGGGTTTCGGGAACCCATCGGGTTCGGGCGGGGGTGGATCTCCACCCATTACATAGTTTAGGGCGGGTCCGGTCTGCTTCTCGGGTTTCGGGTACGGGTGCACGAATCCTCCACCCGGGCCCGACCCGCCCCATTGCCATCTCTAAATTCCAACCTAGAACCACATTACTACAGGTTTTTGGATTTTAGTATCACAAGCGGCTCAAAAACCTCTTCTCATAGTATTACAATGAAAAACAATTCCAACCTAGAACCACCATTGCTACTACAAGTTTTTGAATCTTAGTGTCACAAGTGGCTCAAAAACCTCTTCTCATAGTAGTACAATGAAAAGCAATTCCAACCAAGAACCACCGTTGCTATTTTCAGCTGCCTCTACAAATAACCCAATCTTTAGAGGTGGCTCTAGATGCAGCCGCCTCTATAAATAGATTTCTAGAGGCAGCTGGATCTATGGCCGCCTATAAAAATCGATTTATAGAGGCGGCTGGATCTAGGGCCGTCTCTAAAAATAGGTGCAACACAGTAAAATTTGAATTTTGTAAATGGCCTCAGATGGAGAAATGACCAGGACCAAAGTTATAGATCTCGACCATATCTACAATTTTATAGTTTGCAACATTTTTATTTGAATTCATTTAGCGTCCAAAATACTCATTTTAAAATCCCGATTAGAGAATACGAGGAGAATGAATATGCCTTATGGACATGACTGTCTTTTGGGTGGGGTGGTTAGAGAAGTTACATGCGAAACCATTGGTCGGCGGTTTGAATCCTAGCTAGCATGCAGTGTGTGCTTTTTTTTCGCATGACTTTCTTTTTGCTACTTTTGTCTAGATTTATGATTTTTTGGATCATTTCTGGGAAACGATTTGTAGAGGTGGCTGTTGTTGCCAACCTCCTCAAGAAATCTTATTTCTACTGCTGGCGGGGGGCAGCCGCCTCTACAAATCGCTGAGTACTAGCAACAGAAGAGTAGAGGCGGCAGCTGGCCCAACTGCCTTAACAAATGCGGCCTGTAGTAGTGCATCTGCCCTTGGCCCGACTCAGCCGCCTGCAGCCATTCCGCCGCCCAACCGCGCCCTACCTTGGCCCTACTCGGGCGCCGTCCTGCTCACACCGCCGCCCTAGCTGCGCCAGCCCGCGCCCTACCCGGGCCGCCTCTACCTTGCTTTCGCGCCACCGCCAAGCCGCGCCCGGCCTGCCCTGCTCGCATGGTGGTGAGAGTGAGAGAAACAGAAAAGACGGATCAAGACGGCCTCTCGGTGGGATGAGCACGTTTGGCCAATTTGAGAGAACGAGTGCATCCCCAAACCTGCTTGAACATTTACTCTCAGAAACCGCTCCATTCTACTCGTTTCGCAACCAAACATCCATGAAAGCGGGATGGATTGGTTCCATATCCTGGTCCGCTCCTCAACCCAACGCATCATAAGTCAATTGACTAAGTCAAGCTCTGATGCTTACTGAAGAAGCTAGGGTGGAAGGACAAACGAGCACACTCTTTAAATCATGTCCCGGTGACAGATAACGACATCAGCTTTCGTAACATCGTCTTTTCTTACAACGGGTGATAGCGTAGGCTTTAATAAATAGTTGTGATGCACGAATTTTAATTTGGAGAAGAAAATATACAAGAAACAGTAAGTACACACAAGTTGTATTGCATGTGTTAATTAATATGCTAAACACTCCATGTGAGAATCGAAATATTTATGTGTTAACATTCGTTTTAATTTAGAAGTTAGCTGATGATCTTGGTAGCCCTGCAAATGAATAATATCAATTCCATATACGTGACCCGCTGGTTAGTCTTGCACGCTGCCATCAATCAACAAGCAAAGCAACTGGCTGGCAGTTACAAGTCGCAAGCGCACTATCTCAGCCACTAATTTGGCCAGGTTCCCGCACTGTGAAGCGGTGGAAGCGCACTCTCTTTTGCTTTTGTTTCCAAGAAAGCATCAGGGAAAGACAAAAGAGGCATTATCTTCAGTTTCTTTGCAGAAAGATATATGCATCGTCCTTCCAAGATTCGTTGCTTGCCAGAGAAGAAATTAAATGCATTTGTAAGAAGCTAAGTAATCTGTAATTGTACATCTATCTGTATGAATATCCATACGAGAAGATATATGAGAAGTTTATCCTGTGTGAAACGGAAAATCTACATCTCAATAGGCCCTTTGAGAAAATTCTTGTACATATATGTTAATCAAGAGAAATAAGAAAAATCTATTTAAGTGGACCCGGTTAGAATGTGGCTTGGATTATGAGAGGAGTTTATATCAAGAACAACAACAAAACTACAACTCAAATTAATAAAAAAAAATCAAAGAAATTTATCAATTGGATCGTATAGGCCATGAATTATTCGCGTCACAAAATATATATAAAATAAATAAATAAACTAACCAAGTCACCCAGTCTCCAACTAAAAAACTTTACTCCAATAAACCTATACATAGCTATCTAGGAGCCTATTTGGTAGCACTCCTATCGCTCCGCGTGAGAAGCCGAGGAGCGTCACCAAATATCCATGGAGATAGGTATCTGTAGCTACAAAAAATCTTAGATCTAGAACTTGAGATACATTAAGAGTATTCAGATGATTCAATTTATTTAGTCTAGAATAAATATGAATATTTAAGCCACTTTAATTTAATCTACAAACTACAGATTTAACTTGGATCTCATAGCTGAAGCTGTGCGAAACCCGCCCTTAGCACTTTGAAATGACGATTTGTCACATTGGCTTCATTCATATAGATAGATATCAGCTGATCACGGTAGTAACCGTGAAATCACACGGGTGGTTAGAGTCTCTGCATTCTGGGACCAACCTACAAGCAATGCAATTGGTACAGAGTTACAAGTCGCAAGCGCACTATCTCAGCCAGTACATCAGCCACGTTCGCGCAATGTGGAGCGGGCGAAGAAAGTCAAGCTTTTGCTTGGTCTCGAATATAGCATCAAAGGGAAAGACAAAAGGCATTATCTTCGGTTTCTTCTCAGAAAGATGCACGGTCCCTCAAATATTTGTTCGTTCTCGGAGAAGAAACACATTTGTAAGAAAGATATAAGGTCCTTTGAATACTTGTTGATTGTCGGAGAAGAAACGCATATGTAAAAAGTAATAAGATGTTTGTTCTACAAGCAATGCAATTGGTACTTAGTTACAAGTCGCAAGCGCACTATCTCAGCCAGTACTTCAGCCAGGTTCGCGCAATGTGGAGCGAGCGAAGAAAGTCAAGCTTTTGCTTGGTCTCGAATATAGCATCAAAGGGAAAGACAAAAGACATTATCTTGGGTTTCTTCTCATAAAGATGCACAGTCCAGTAATATTTTCTCATTCATGGTGAAGAAACACATTTGTCAAAAAGATATATGGTCCTTCGAATACTTGTTGATTGTAGGAGAAGAAACGCATATGTAAAAAGTAATAAGATGTTTGTTTTGAGGAACCACCACATTCTGATGAGGTGGTACATCATAAGTTTATCGCATTAAATCGGGTGAAATGACTTCATTCCTCCTGTTTGTACTAATTTTTAGCTTACGAGGGTGTTGGTGATGGACCAACTAATTCTATACTACAAACCCAAAAAAAAAAAAACGTAAGGAGTGAGAAGATGATATAACTAGTTCATTCCTTTTCAAATAACTAAGACCGAGCTAGCGTGATTAAATAAAATTAGTGTTTCCCGTTCCTTTCAAAATGTCCGAGGACTGAGGAAGCCTCTACATGAGAGGAATGTTGAAGCATAAGTGAATTGTCCGTTTTTCACTATCAACTTAAACTTTTAAGTTGAACTGATTGATAGATGCAACTTAATAACTCCACCAATATTAAAACCTGCTAGCTTCGTCTACCATAGATATTCATAGATGTGAGGTGTATATGCATCTTGTGGTTGTGTGCTTGTAGTGTGATGTGTGTGTGTGTGTGTGGGGGGGGGTGGTGGTAAAAAGAACAAAAGGTTGTCATAAAATTATGATACACTCCAAAGTTCTTACAAGCTGTTTGAATCACCTAGCACTACTTGTTAATCCACTACGTATTAGAACTAATTGTTAGATGACCAAAGTTTAGTCCTATACTGTTTGGATACATACATAGACTAGTAGTAGCTAGTAGTATTCCTAGACAAAGACTCTTATGCTCCTGCGAGAGGAGAGAGAAAAGTGGGGAGATAGCGTAGGGGGAGGGCCGTGATGCCATTTCTCAATCCAGTGGCTCCTTTTAGTCCTATTAGCTAGATATGGCCTACTAATGGACCAGTTGCTAATTGAGGTGTACATGTGGACTAAAAATTAGTTCACTCATTAGTTCCTCTGTTTGGATGGCCTAGTAGTAATTTTTAGGTGACTAACAATTAGTCCTGGTGTTATAAAAAAATTAGTCCTGGCAAGAAAGAGGCTCTTAAGTCTAGCAGCTATGTTACCGTACGTTTTTGCTGCTCTACATATAGATGGGTCCATCCATTGTGGAAACCAGAAAACAGCTTCGTTCCAGAGGTAGCCGTCCTCTTCTCCCACAAAGCTGACAAGCTGATCGATGGCTGCCACTTCTTCCTTTGGCGACGACGCTGACCAGCCTGACCTCATGGTTGCCGACGACCTGTACTTGATAGCAGTTTGCCAAGGAATAACCCAAGCAGACGCTACCGGGCTCATGGCGATATCCGACGAGGAGTACGCCGCGGAACTCCAGCTCCAAGAGGTGATTGTTTCCTCCGCCATGGCGGTGATTGTTAATTCCGCCATGGCAGCGACTGCGGGGCACAATCATCGCTCATGCCGCAGCTTGGTACCGCCGTCGTCGTCCACACTGCCAACAATGACACAGCAGCTGCTGAGACGCCCGTGCTGGCCGTAGCTGAGTGCAGCTCCTCCTCCTCCTCGCCTCCGCCACCCCTTGCAGTTGCAGCCCCTGTCACCGGGGAAGACGACGCAACTGCGATGGCAACTTGCAAGATCTGCCTGGACTACGTGCCACCGTCGCACGTGCACCGCGCAAGTCGCGGCTGTGCACACGCCTTCTGCGCAGCCTGCCTCTCCGGCTACATCAGCACAAAGACCGAAGGCGGCCGCATCTCCGACGTCAAGTGTCCGGGGGACGGGGAGGACTGCGGCAACGTCCTTGAGCCCGAACTCTGCCAAGGCATCATATCCGGCGAGGCTTTCGAGGCCTTGTGCGCCGCACTGTGCATGTCCATGGTGGAGGGGGCCGGCAACTTTTGCTACTGCCCCTTCAACGACTGCTCGGAGATCTTGGTGACAAAGAAATTTTGAAATTCCATTGACAAAACGATCGCGGCGGCGACGTGCCGGAGTCGGAGTGCCCGGCGTGCAGGAGGCTGTTCTGTGCACGGTGCCGCGTGCCATGGCACGCTGGCATTAGCTGTGCCGAGTATGGGCAATTAGCACCTGGGGACAAGGGGAAGGAGGACTTGGTGGTGCTGGAGATGGCCAAGGGGGAGAAGTGGAAGAGGTGCCCCCCATTGCAAGTTCTTGGTCGAAAAACGCGACGGCTGTGTGCACATGACTTGCAGGTGAAACTAAATCTACTCCCTTTGTTGCGAATTTAAGACCTATAAGATGTTTTAGTTTTTAGTTCTGTCGTTCTAAATCAAACTTTTAAGTTTATAGAAAAATATTGTATTATCTACAGTAATACCAAATAAATATGCAATTAGGACATGTTCCTTGATAGATTTAATGAAACTAATTTGATGTCGTAGATGTTGATACATTTAATTTTTCGGCAAACTTGATCATAGTTAAAAATGTTTGATTTAGGCACTTCAGATTGGATGGTGTAACTTCGAGCAGTTAATTTGCTTTCTTGTACATACATCAAATTGATACCAAAAAAAAAAATGTTTTCAAGGCAACATAACTTCTTGTATTCATTATGTAGGTGTGCCTTCGAGTTCTGCTATGCATGTGGCGAGCCGTGGGGGCAGTCTCATCATTGCAACACAGCGTGAAAGCTGATTTTGCGCATAATCCAGCAGTGGAAAGCGAATGAAGTTCCACGATCCATGCAGTCAAACTATTTTTAGTTATATATGGCACATGCAGCCAAACTATTTCTCGTCATATATGGCACTACCGCAGAAGTAAAAACTATTAAGTGTAGTTCAATAACACATGTAGTCAAACTATTTTTGATTTTATGAGCTATGTATGTCATTGTGGTGGTGCTACACAAATCTCTATCACAATTTTTTAAACTAAATTATTATAGAGATTTTTATAGTAGTGCTATAAAGACATACATAGCTGATAAAAGCAAAAATAGTTTGATGCATATGTATCATAGGCCTACACATAAAATCAATTTTTTCCCCTTATGTGTAGGCCTATGATACATGCATTTAAACTATTTTTGCATTTATGAACTTTGTATATCTTTATGGAACTACTATAGAAATGGAACAAATTGTCTTCATTGCAGTATTACAAAAATCCATGATCAGAGGCTGCTAAAACATTTCTTGAATCTTAATATCACAAGCGGCTCAAAAGCCGGTTTTCACAGTATAGTACAATAAAATGCAATTCCAATCTAGAACCACATTACTACAGGTTTTTGGATCTTAGTATCACAACGGCTCAAAAACCTCTTCTCATGGCATTACAATGAAAAGCAATTCCAGCCTAGAACCACCATTGCTGCTACGGGTTTTTGAATCTCAGTGTCACAAGTGGCTCAAAAACCTCCTCATAGTAGTATATATAAAAAAAAAAGCAATTCCATCCTAGAACCACCGTTGCTATTTTCAGCTGCCTCTACAAATGACCCAATCTTTAAAGGCGGCTCGAGATGCAGCCGCCTATATAAATGGATAGTAAAATTTAAATTTTGTAAATGGCCTCAGATGGAGAAATGACAAAAACTAAATTTATAAATCTCGAAAAGAGTTATACAACTTTATAGTTGACAACATTTTCAGTTGAAATCATTTATCCAAGGAAAATTATGTTTGAATTTTTCACATTTGAAATTCAATTTTATCAAATAACTTCGGATGGAGAAATGACGTCCAGAACCAAAGTTGTAGATCTTGATGATATCTACAATTTTGTAGTTTAAAACTTTTTATTTGAATTCATTTAGCGTCCCAAATACTCATTTTAAAATCGAAAAAGAGAATACAAGGGGAATGAATATACCTTATGGACACGACTGTATTTTGGGTGGGGTGGTTAGAGAACTTACACGCGAGGCCATAGGTCGGCAGTTTGAATCGTAGCTAGCGCGCAACGCGTGCTTTTTTTCGCATGACATTCTTTAGCTATTTTTGGCCAGATTTATGATTTTTTGGATGATTTCTGGGAAATGATTTGTAAAGGTGGCTGTTGTTGCTAGCTAATTGCATCAGTATATTGGAATGTAACGACGAGGAAGCTCATTAATTTAGAATAAATAGCAGGTTGGCCTACATAAGTTCAGTATGGGACAAGCAAACTGTGAGGCTGCAACCTGCCTACCATATGGAATCAAACCCTTTTACAATTAGTTGTAGCAAATTAGGAGAAATTGCGTCTCAAACTGGGAAAATCTTACAAAAGAGACTGGCTATGTGACACTGAATCTATATCAACAGTGTGCATTCTATATCTAAAAAGGACAAACGGATCTTGAAAACCGATCAAATATACTAATAGTAGAAATAAATTGTGTGGAGCAGAGTACACAATAAAACCTAGACATAAAGAAAATTAGATTGCAAAGCTGAGTCAACTCTTAAGAAGAGTGGTTGTCCAACCTTTTTCATGCCATGCAAGCATCCACCCACATCATTGATCTCCAAAATGGTCAGCATGTGCTCCTGCAACAGTTAATGTCTTTTACAAATTTAGGCAACAGAAAGAGCAGATCCTTCTGATTCTTACAAATAAATATACAAAGCTTTTATACCCAAGGCAATTGCAGACAATGGCATGCCCTGGTCCTTAAAATGACATCACGAAGCAAACTAAAATTTATCAGGTGTTACAGAAAACAAGACCTTAAGTTGTTGCTGCTGAACCTAAAGCCATGGCATCCCCTCATCGCGCGTTTGTGCCTCTGCATTTTGGTGCCGCCCTACAACAATTCAGTGCTTTGGCAATGCAGGATGATCACAACATATTTGCCTGTAATGAGTTCATGGCGTGGTGAAGATGGAAGGCTTCTTGTTATTAAAATGTGTCACCAACAAAGCCATTGTTTACAGTAGAGATGCAAGCTTCATATCCGCAGTCCCCATTCAGAAAAATACCTAACCGAGAAATCCAAAGTTGAAAGATTTTTTTTAGATCATTAAAAAATTCGATTTACATACTCAGATTTTGCACAATACTCTAGAATTAATAAGCTGTAGCATAAAACTTTATCCATATAATG
Source organism: Hyparrhenia diplandra (assembly GCA_015847255.1). Lineage (NCBI taxonomy): Eukaryota > Viridiplantae > Streptophyta > Magnoliopsida > Poales > Poaceae > Hyparrhenia > Hyparrhenia diplandra. Next base: position 19,621 of record JADLZK010010240.1, read on the forward strand.
AGAGGTTTCTAAGACGTTCAAACAAATACACCATAATAAGGACGGACAAAGGAATACCCAATACTAAACCATTAATGAGGTAACAACGGATGGACTGCCTGTGCCAGGTGCATGAGGTTGGGCCAGGGGAGTGCACATGAGGTGTGATTATGGATCATTAACTATGGAAAAATATTTTCAACCCTGTTGACTGAGCATTAGCCAAACTATGCCTGGGTTCGCTCCTGCCTGAGCATCTATTTCTTTAGTTGCTTATGAACACCTAAATTACTATCACATGGGATCACAACTTGAATAGGCATTTAATCGAACACTTAACTGCAGGCAGTAGAAAGGTAGCAATATAGAGCAACAAACATACCACACGTTTCTTTCCTAAAGGTGAGGAAGGTAGATGGACTTGTCCCCCAAATCGACAACAATCCCCATGAAAGCAATATTGTTTCTCCTCTGTCCCACCTTTCTGAAACAACATAATTTTTTTTTTTCGAGACCGGGGATATAGCCCGTTTTCATTAAGCAGAAGGGAGTGGTCAATAGACCTACACATATTTGAAACAACCGGGTACGCGGGTAATCCATGGATTACCAACGAGGCCCCGAAACACAAACAAAAGCAAGAACGCGAGGGGCGGGAGACCCTCCACCTAACAACCCCGCAAGCCAAGCCTAGTACTAAAGAAAACTCAACACCAAGGTAGCTAGTGGCGATTGTTGCCATAGATGAACGTGATTCCGAGTTCTCCTCCAAGTCACTGAGGACTAGGACCACGGGCGAGAAGCACCGCCATGAAGGCACACCTCCGAGTCACTTAGGCAGGACCACGGGCGAGGAGCACCAACATGAAGACACCCTCCGAGTCACAGAGTTCCAGGACCACGGGCGAGGAGCACCGATAAGGCTATGGCAACGACAAACACCAACTAGGACTAACCGAGTAAAGAGCAGCAACAAGTGCAGCTAGGCCAAGCACGACGAGCAGCGCGACGAACGGCAAAGGCCTGCCCTCAAGCCAACCAAGCGCCGCAGAACGGAGGAGATGCTCGACGTCGCCTTCAGGAAGGACACGACGCCAGAGGCACCGTCGACGCCATCCCACGTGGGATGGGTTTTCACCCGCATCTCCTCGAAGGTGAAGAGACGACCGTCGCCACCCACCCCACCACCACGGCGGTGCAGGTGCAACATTGAGCGTACCCGGCCAACATCGCCACCATGGCGACGTTGGAGAGCGCCCAAACTAGTCGCCGTCGGCCGCGCCACAAAGGCACAGTCAAGGCGAGGAGACACACAGATCAGAACCGATGCTTCCACGGAAGGATGTGGCGCCCAAGGCGTCACCGTCGTTCGCCCGGCAAAGCGGCAGGGCTTTCACCCCCGAGCGCGTCGTCAACCGCCGCATCACCAAAGGCACACCGGCGCCACCGGAGACCCTAGGGCAACAGACCACCATGGCCGGCGGCCACCAGCCAAGAGGGAGCACAGCTGCCACCGTCGTCGGGAGGGGGGGGGGAACACCCACGGGGTCCAGGGAGCCGGATCCGGCTGCCCTGGTCCGTCAAGGCCGCCGGAGGTCGCCGCCGCCGGCCGAGCCCGGTCTAGAGCCCGGCCGCCGCAGCGGAGGGCCGGGGGAGGACAGAGGAACGGCAGATCCGGGGCCTGGGGTCCGATCCGGCCGCCAAGCCCGCCCAGGCCACCGGAAGGTCGCCGCCGCCGCCGCTAGGAAGGTTCGTGGTGGGGGGGGAGTGGAAGAGCGTGGGGGTGGGAGAGGAAGAAAGGAGAGCGGCGTCCGCCTTGTTGGGCGAAGATCGGCGCTGGCCGCCGCCGCATGGGAGGGGGGCGACGGCGGCCGGAGGGAAGCGGGGGAGGAGGGTGCTCGGGCGGCGGGCGCGGCGCGCCCGAGGTCGCCCCCGTGAGAGCGACGGGGGCCTCTTGCTGTGTGACGTGATCTCTCGAGAATAAAACTATGATCCTGAAACAACATAATTTGTTTCCAATTTCAAAAGTCTATTTGGAGAGGGGATGGCGGCAACAGCCGAGGAGGAAGAAAAGAGAATGACGTGGGAACTCACCTAGTCTTTACAGCCAAGGAGCATTAGCACTGGCTGCAGCTGCCGTCGCGAGTACTGTACAAACCCTAGGCACGGGGGACCACGGACGAGCAGCTAGGACCGGGATGCGGCGGGGGGAGGCGGCGGCCACCAATGGTACCCGCTACAGCCGCGTCGTGGCCGGGGACGGCGATCGCCCGGGGGCCGATGCAGGGCTGCGTCGCACCGCCTGCGTGGGAGGGAGAGAGGAAGAAAAGGGGAGAAAGGAAGCGGAGAGGGGAGGCAGAGGTTGAGGCTTCGGCGTGGCCAGCGGCCTCCCGCGACGCCGCGGCAACGGGAGGAACGGAGGTGGAGGCGTCGCCACGGCGTCGCATCGGGAGAGACGGAGAGACGAGAGAAGGTTTGGGGTTTTTATTTATTTATTTATTTTGCCGAGGCAGGGAGAGGAGCAACCTGAAGGCAGGAATCCTAGAAGCGCTGTATATATTGGATTCAAGGATTCTAACAGAATCAGGTGCAGAAGCGGATTCGTAGAGAAGCTGCAGGTAGCGAGAAGCAGCTGCAGTGAATATAGGCCGTAGATCGTGAAATCGGACGGTCAGGAAGAATTGCAGAGACGTGGACAGGACTGCTGGCTGCGAAGCTGTGCCAAAATGTAGAGAAGAAAATATATATTTGGATGTATGTATGAACATACTCGTGTAGCGTTTATTCACTTATATCTACACTTGTATATATACACGCACCCTTGTATGTATTGTTATGCATATATGTATATACATGGGATGAGATGGCTCTTCTAATTCCTCAGAAAATTAACTAGGCACATTCATGTGAACTCGAATTGGATTTGTGGTGGTGGATCATAGTGGTGATCAAGGAGAGCAAAGGAGGGGTTTTGGTGGGGATGATCAAGGAAGACATTATTTGATGCCAAGATAAATTCTAGATCAACAGACAAGCAAGCAAACAAGCATACAAACATGCATCCTAAATCTATATGGTGAGGTTTTTGATGCAATGTTTTCGAAAACAGGTTTTTGGTTGTGCGGAAAATAAATTAAATTTTAGTCGGTTTCAAAAGGTTCAAATTTTTAGTGATTTTTAAATGCATGCAAAAACAAGGGTGTTACAAACAAGCAGAATATATTCCTTCCTGGCACAGGCACGAATTTTCACCTAAGCTGCAATGTTGGTGTGTCACTTTACAGTGTTAGATCACATGGCTTGTTGCATACATTTAGTCATGGAGGGGCTAAACACAGCACTGGTCATCTTGTTTTATCCATGACCAAGTCCGAAGAAAAGCTGGTCTGTATGGCAGATCAAAAGGGTATGCATTCTCTGTCCCTAATGCATGGCCAATTATTTTTGTGGGAGTTAGATGGCAGTGAGAAAAATGTTGGAGCTACCTTACTTCTGATGCCTCCATGGCCACCACCCAATTGCAGAATGGTGTTTCTGCATTTTTGTGTTAGCAGTCTATCTGTTCAACCAATGAGTATGCTTATGGGCAAGTACTTTCATTGGAAATTCTGGGAGTGGAAGTGCAGGGAGCATTGGGACATAGATGACCTACAAGTTCCACTTGACAACATATTATATTCCACATGTGAGCTCCCCGGATTGAATCCAAATGAAGCTGCAATTATAGTTGGGGAGAACAGTTCCAAGCCTGGCCCATTGAGTGCTGAAGAAAATATGCCAAGGAAAAGGCAGGAGTTAAGTGGTGTGCTCTGGTCTCACGTTATCAAGGATCAGCGAGTGACCTTATGGGATCCTGTAGGATCTCTTCACAACCTCAAGTCACAATCCTAGCTCTGGGCATTTTTTTGTGTTCATATGCTACAATACAGATCAAATGGTGTAACTTTTCAGAATGTGCCCAGCCGGTGTTTCAGATACAAGTAGCAGCCTCTCAGACCAATAGCGAGCTCTGGCAAGTCGCAAAAAAAAAAAAAAAAAAAAAAAAGCGAGCTCTGGCATGGCTTACCACTGAACAAAGATGGTGTCTGCCAGGTATCATTCTACATCAAAACAGAGCATATTCTGTGGGATCCTGGTAGTTTACTCCAGGAACGGCTTGGGGACAAGCCGTGTTTCAAGAAGGGAAGTATGTCAGGATACTACAGATTGGGCCAAGAAAAGAACAAGTGGGCTGGGCTGATTCTGTATCAGCCCATGGCGACCAGCCACGAGATGGCAACATCGTACAAATACAGAAGCGGATCAATGGAAGAGGGTGTCGAAGAACTGACCATAGAACCGGCGGCGAGCTTGTTGGGTTAGTCCCACATCGGTTAATGAATCGGTTAATGATGGTGGGGGATCACAACATATAAGGCGGGGCGGTCCTCACCTATTAGGCTAGTCTTTTGGATTGTGTAGGCCCATGACCTTGATATGTTGTGGCTTGTGGACCTGTGGGGGAGCGGCACCGGCAAGTGGGCCGGGTAGCTCCATCCATAGAACCTAGAGGCACCGGCTAGATAGGCCGGGCCCCGGTTCTAACAAGTGGTATCGAGTCGAGGTCCAATAAGAACCCGCAACAAATCTCGGTAGGGTCACACCACAGGGCGAGGGAGCCCGATGCGGGGAGCCCGTCATTGACAGACGTCTTGGCCACACAAAAGTGTGAGTCGAAAAGAGTCGGGTCCGATGTGTGACTATAGGGGAGATTGTTGGGTTAGTCCCACATCGGTTAATGAATCGGTTAATGATGGTGGGGAGCACAACATATAAGGCGGGGCGGTCCTCACCTATTAGGCTAGTCTTTTAGGTTGTGTAGGCCCATGACCTTGATATGTTGTGGCTTGTGGACCTGTGGGGGAGCGACACCGGCAAGTGGGCCGGGTAGCTCCATGGAACCTAGAGGCACCGGCTAGATGGGCCGGGCCTGGTTCTAACAGAGCTCACGCCGAGGCGAGCATCTGCTCGAGGCTAGCTTAGGCTAGATTTTATCTAGCTTCCTTCTTCCTCCCCACATATATTGTATCTAGAATTTTCCGTAAAACCACGAACTATTTCGATTATTGCTGTGATTTGATCTGTGAGTGAACTACATCTAGTGGGTTGCTGACATTTTGTGCCAACAAGATATGTTTTGTTAAACTCTAAAAACAAAGAAATGCTTTATACAAACAGTCAAAGAGTAGTTAACACACATCTATTCTCTTAATCTCTGATGATATGGTTATATACTGTATGACCCTGTATCTGAGTTCTCAACATGACCAGTCCCTGGACCCTGGGCATGCAGTCGCATATACCGCACAGCCAATGAGTTACAAACCACCAGCCTTTCATCTTGGTTGAATAAGTTGTCGCCACTTCCATTATTCTCTATATGCAGTGGCGGAGCTCTCGGTATGGCAAGGTGGGGCAATTGCCATACCTTGAATTGGTCAATGCTAATTATAGCATGTCATTTCATCAGCTAAGATGTTATAAACTACCGTTGATTGCTCTATTTAGACCGTGCATGCCCTACCTTAATTCTCAACTGTCCTACGCCACTGTCTATATGCAGCATTATTCTCTATATGCAGCGTTGGCAGTTGACTGATGCATAGTAAGTAATTCACTTAGGCGTTTTATCCAGTGTTTTCTTAAGATCAAGAAGCTTTGACCACCTTTGGCTGGCAGTCTTCCTCTTCTGGTACCACCATCTGTAGAATTAGAGATAAAGGGTCATCACAAAGATCTTTGTTGTACGTTACTGATTGAAATTAAGTGCAGTTAATCGTAGCTAGTCCATACATTGCCATATGACTGTAGACTTTTCACAGGTCTCGATCCCATGTTGGTTGAGGTGGTGGCGGCTACGACGCCTATGGTGGCCACTGCGTCCGTGGAAGCGCCCCAACCAGCTACCACTCCGGGGCCGGTGGACGACTGGTGGGCAGACTTGGTCGTGGCCGAGTTTGTCCCGCCACCTGTGGTAGAGGAGCACAGCGAGCCTGTGCTGGAGCTTGAGGTCGGGGAGGTCGACCTCCCTGGTGACCCAGAGGCCCCTTCGATACGGGAGGAACCTGCCGCTCCCTCGGGCCTCCTCCGGTGTCCCCTGTGGACGTGGCCACCGCCATCGCGCAGCGACAGAAAGAGATTGAAGACAGGATTTGCGTGCCATTGCCTTCGCCAATTCTCAAGTCGGGGCCACGCCTCCGTCGTGCACGCACTCCGGCCTCCACCCACACCCTGCGTCGTAGTGGCCGTATTGCTGCACGACCTAGGGCTGCTAATGCGACCTTGCAGGCCCAAACGCTGTTGCTACGAAAGTTGGGCTGTGAAGTGGACGCGGGAGAGGCTCCAGCTGTCGTCGAGGAGAAGGTCAGGACCCTCTTCAGGCGCGGCATGCCGCCGGCCAAGCGGCGCCGTTTCGAGATGCTTCTTGATGGGGCTTTTGACCTCTCTGCCGTGGAGCTCAATATGGAGGGGCTCGCCGATGAGGAGGCCTAGTGCAGCTTACGGTGGGCTCGTTTGTCGCAAATTGGTCACCATGTAATCCCACGTGATGTATCCGGTGAGTGGTTAGGTTTTTCGCCGGTAACTGTTTGGTTACCGTTGCTTTTTGTATTTTCAACTTTATTCTGCTTAATGAAATACGCGCAACGGCGCGGTCTCAAAAAAAAAAAAAACATGAACTCTGCATATGATGTCCACATATTAATCAATAACGTCACTGACCAACGTAGCATGCAGGATTGCAGGCTGTTATCAGGACCAGTGTTTCACCTTAGCGGATGCAGTTAATCGTACGGTCTCTTGGATTACCGAGTCAAGATCGACTTCGTCTCCTGGTCTGACATAGATGACCTGTTTATAAGTGGAGATAAGTTGGAACTGACGTCGGTGTTTGCTTCAGAAATTTGAACAGAAATCCAAGCACTGCTAATTCAGAACTCATACTGATGGATCAGTGTGGTTGAAGACAGAAGCGTGAGATTGAAGCGTTCATCAATCTGCAGAGCAAGAGCATGTCATCAGTTGTCTGAAAATATGATTGAATATGCCTCTGCATATGCGCAGAACCTAAAAATAAGATTCTATTACACTCATCATTCATTTTGTTGCTGTAACGCTAGGCAATTACCTGCTGGACCAGAAGGTGCACGAGCACATCAGCTGCCGCAACGTCAGTTCAGTTCGATGTCGCTGCTCCACTGATCGCCTCAGCTGCGTGGTGATGGAATTCGGCAGCAATCTCAGCGCGCGGTTGCAAGCTCTCGCCATGATATCGGAATTTGCCGATGCCGTGCAGTGCAGCGAAGCCGAGCTTGGTTCAGGCTGCTGTGGCGCTCAAGCCTACTGTTACCTTATCAGCTTATCGTTTGCTCCACCGTGGCGTAAGTGACATGTGGCCCTTGTTTGCATGAGATGCATATCGGGAACTACCGAGATTATTCCTCTAATTTGGAAGAGAAAGAGGATGAAGCTTTCCTAACACAATGTCACGAGTTGCATAACCAGACACTTGCATTTACCACACAATACCCTAGTCTAGTAAGCAGAAAGATTTGTCATATTCATTATCCAAAATCACAGCCTCAACTATCAAAGGTGCTGTTAGCTCTCTATTTTTCCCCCTAAGACCCATCATATCACAGGTGTGGAAACTCCAAAGTGGAAATTACATCTATAAATTCACTTAGCATCGAGGACAAGACTACATAGCTAAACACCCATCTTGTGTTGAGGGGGCGGGGGAAGGTACCTCAACGAATCCCAGCCAAGAACAGTAATGGCTCTAAGAAACACAAAAAGAAAAGAGAACGACTTATCAATTCATGGACTCAACTGGAGATGCCCTATCAAAATCCTCTTAATGTTCAGTTTTGCAGTATTTGCTGGAGCATTTGCAGCACAGCTGATGTCCTTACTCTTGGCTGTCACTGGCTGACTGCGTTTTTTAAGCCTTGCCCGGAGATGCTTTATCTTTCTTCGCAAGCTCCTCTTTGGTCCGTGAATCAGGGGAAGAGAGTTTCCTTTTTCATCCACAATTTCCTTAACGACAACCTCTAGTGTATCTAGCCTGTCTAATACCTTCGAAAGCTTTGAATCAGCATCCTTGTTGGCAGATTCTTCCTCGAGCTGTTTTTGTTTCTCAGCTGCCTCGTCTTTTTTTCCTTTTTCTCTTCTGCTTCCTGAAATATGACATCAACTTTCAGTAAAATTACGTTTAGTCGACATGCCTTCTAAATTATCATAAGAAACTTCTTTCTTAACGGATGCACTTTTTATGCTTGGGCATTAGCACATCTGAAAATTGGATACTTCATTTGAACTTGCTGTGGGTACAAAGTAATAATAGACTATTATCTTTGGTAACTAGAGCAATTTGGTTGCAAAAGCCAAGTCAAAAGCAAACATGAAAAAGTAAAGTTTGGTTTATCAAGAATTTTTCATCACTGAGTACATTTTGAGAAACAAGAAAATATGGCATTCTACAGGCAGATGATCCATAATTGGTCGAGCAAAGGGGCAAAAACTGCAAAACAACGACGTCATTCTGCATTTATACAATTATACCACAATGAAAGAAAAATCCAATATAGAATATATGGTTGCAGGTTCTCCCAAGTAAATTTAAGATGCAAATGCAAACAGTCTAAAATGCATCAACTAACCATTTAATTGTCCTCATAAGCAGCATGGTTGATGCATATAGATAGACTCCATGACAGCTCTATCCAAACAGACACGACAGACATAACCAACTCAAGTGTGCTTTTCAAGTGAATGGCAATGGTTAAACTCAATTAAATTAGCATTATTACCAAACAAATAACCTCTTTCAGTTTCAATAACCTCTTTCAGTTTATTAAGGTTGCAGATAAATGCATCAGTTAAGTAGCATTTGGTCTATGGAAACAATTTGCACCACCATATTTTGGTAAGTACAGCTGAACATGCTTTAAGTAATTCATAATTCAGCCCTTTGTTGTCAAATATCATATTTGTTCCAAAATAGATAATTTATTCCATTAAAAATTGTTCATAAGAGGTCACAGTATATTACCCCCTCCATCCTTTTGATCTCGCTCCGTGCATATTGGGCCACTAAATAGACAGCTGCACAACAAAACAAAAGGACACAACATAAGATTCTCAAAAGGAAAAACCAAGATTTACAGTTGCCTTTCCAAAGCACAGCCAAGCATCAGAAAGGAATAAGACTTTTCTCATGAAACAAACCTAGTGAGGGCATGCAGGCAAAGAAGAGCTGCACAAGGTGGAAATCGAGCCTGAAATGGAATGAGAAAGACAGAAACCGGTGAAGCTTGTCACTGGAATTTGTTTCTTAATGGAAATCAACTCCAAAACCTACAATCGACACAATCCTACAGATTGAGTGGTACTCAGTTTGGAATGGTGGTCTAAGTTTCAGACATCATTGATGGAAGTATCAATGTATCACGGTAGATAACTAATACATACATCCCAAAGAGAATAATCAACAGAAACTGGAAACAAGTGGGATCAAGGCTTCTTTGGAGAGGAGCAAGTGACAATTTTAATACCATGAGGTGATAAGTGATATGAGATGCTTTGCCTTAGGTATGCTAAATAGAAGGTTCTGAATGAATGTCTTCTCATTAAATGGATCTGGAGAGTTGAAAGTAATTTTCAACACCCAAGGTATCAGTTGCTTTTTTTTCTCTAATACACAATAGAGTTGATATCATTGCATTAAGAATAAATCAGAGAATAGAATGAACCCAAAACTCACACCTCCACACCGGGAAGTCTAGCAATAACCTCTAGGTGAGCCAGATCCCAGGCACCCACTAGGCACAAGTTGTACACTGGGACCGGGAGCAACTCCATTAAAGACAGCATCATTACAATGCTTCCACAAGGCCAAGCAGCCAAAGTGATCAATGAATTTAGGCCTCTTAATGTTGCCAGGGCCAAAACAAGTATTCTCAACCACCATTCACATAAGATTTTTTTTCATCAGGGAATGGTGATAAATCAAATGGTCCATATCAACAGAAGAGGAGGAACCACATTTGTCTTGCAAATACATAGACACAAATGTCTTGTTTTCCTATGGCAAGCATTGCATGATATGATCTAAAGCTACAGAAGAGAAGGGGAAAAAATAGGGGTGAATTATGTGCTCTATGTGACAAGCTTGAAAGTGTAAATCACATATGTTTCATTGCTTCACAACATTCCAGTAGTCCTGCATCAAAAAAAAGTGCAACTTGGATGCAATTGCAAACTCTAGATCTCTGGAGGATATTATTCCTGACTGGATTTTCCATAAATTCAGAGTTACTTCTCTTTGGGGACAATTCAGTTTTGCAGAGGTTTTCTGGGCTATTTTGCATTCTCTTTGGGGACAATTCAATTTTGCAGTGGTTTTCTGGGCTATTTTGCACATCAGAAATAAAACAGGGTAAACAAATCAGCAGACACGTGGGGACCTCCCCTGCGATCTTTTTGTGTAAAAAAAAACAAATCCCCTAATAAATCTGCATTTTTGCTCATTTCTAGCTAATTTGGAGTGGTGGAAAGTGCTTCTAGAAGGCTATTCAAAAGAGATTCCTAACTAACCTCATAGTACGTGCAAAAATAAATGACATACTTGTGACAACTCCTCAGCCAATGCTATAATTGCTAGGATTTTAACTTGTATCATGAAGCAAAAGCCAAAAAAAACACTCGCAGCGAAATGAGACAAATCAACTTCCATCTCATCTCGTTGACCCTATCCTACACCCATTCCATCTAACCTCACCTTGAGATGTAACTGCTACTGACACTGTAAAACCCATAAACCTTATGAGAGGAAGATGGGTGTCTATTGGTACTCACCCGAACACCTTGCGCTTGGGGGGGACCGTGAAGAGGATGTTAGCTGCGGTCTTCCAGTCGGCGCCACTGCTCCAATCGAAGTTTTGGACTTGCTTGTACGCCTCCGCCCGAGCCGCGCGGCCGGCCTCCGCCCGGGCCTTCACTGTGGCTGCAGCCATCGCTGCTGCGTCGGCTGGGAGATTGCGGCTCGCCAGTACCAGAGGAGGGGGTGCAGAAGAGCCGGCAGAGGCATGCCACCGGGAGTCGGCAGTGAGGCCGCAGTGCCGGAAGCATCGGGTCGAACCGTGTAGGCAGACCCAGGTTTCGGGTAATCCTAGCCAAAAATAAATAAATTGTATCATGCTTATCGCCAAAATTAATTAATACAATACAGTATAATCTAAAAAAAAAAAAAGTTCAGCATACAGGACTGTAAATTAACCAAATGTACATCATACTTCTAAAAAAATGCAGTATTTAATTTATTCATGCCACGATTTTATGGAAAAAACAACAAATTTCAATCAATTGTAGGCTCACAAATCGACACTCCGTAAGCCCAATTGGCTAATTTACAATCCAATCCCCATTCTATATTCTCCAATGTCCAAATCAAGTTTAGAAGTAAACACAAAGCACTCACGACAAGACCCTAGAAGGATCTAACAATAATCTGAGATAAAAAGATGATTTTGGGGATAAGATGTGAGGAGAAGAGGAGAGGAGTTTAGGCTACGAGAGAGATAGATCAATTGTTTTTCTTCACTTCTATTCAACCGGCGCACCAGACCTGCTAACAGAACAATCCTGCTCCATGTACTAACTCTATATACTCTCACCAAACCATGAACAATAGAAATCTTCAGTTTTGACAACTCACCAGGGACTGGAGTAGGCCAGCGCAGGGCCAGAGCGCACGGCGGACTAGGGCACTGGGCGGCTGCCCGGCTATCTCGACCAACTCCTTGGCTCGCTCGCCCGGCGGCCACGTGGGACCGCGAGGCGGCGCTGCGTCGGGATGCCGCTTGGAGAGGTGGGCGGAGGTGGCAGGGCGAGCAGCCGGTGGGCGACGGCCGACGGGGATCGCTCGACCTCGGGCTTGGCCGGTCGCGGAGTGGTTGGTTGTTGCCTGGGCGGACATGCCAAAAGAATCTGGAGAATCTGTTTCGCAGGTTGCTATTTATAATTACAAGTTTACAACAACATGATGGTGTTGATGGAATTAAAAGGCCTAAACAGTTTTGTTTAGTAACACTAAAATGTACATATTAATTTTTTTGGAAGAACCTGCCTGTCTAATGAAGCAGCTTTCGCCGCTTAGCCGGAAACATGAGGCAACAACTTCAGAATGGAATCTCATTTTAATGGGAGTATCATAAAAGCAGAAACTAATATTCGTTAACAAATTTCTGAGTTATCAACTATCAAAGTAAGATGCAGAATATCGTGGCAGCTCATAGAACTTTGCATTTCACTTCCCATTTGTTTATGCACTAGGTAAATGCCCGTGCGTTGCAACGGAACACACAATACCACGATAACATATGTATAAGCGACATACAATCAGTAGGCGGCACGGCTAGGATCTTAATGTTTGATCTTGCCGTGGCTCTAGATAGCGCTACATACAATCAGTGTTACCTACAGACAAATTTGACGAAACAGCTTCTATTCAGCACCCATTAATTTGAAGTTTATTTCTTTTTCCTTCCAGAATTTTTAAGAATTCCTTGTAGGAAAAAAAAAATGGTGGAAGATCAGAGCTCCTACATTGATCTGGACCTATGCATAGCCATTGCCTGCTGTATTGGTGTTTCCAGCTTATCCAAACAAACAATGTGCAGCTGAGAGACCAGTCATTGACTTTTTTTGCACGCCTTGAGTGCATTAAGTTAACTGGATTTTTCAGTTCGTGCAACATGACATTTTGTTCCTAAAATCAGGTGTCCTACTTGTCTTCCTTAGGAAAACAAACATATAGCCTCTACGGTATTGATGATATCCTAGTATGAGCAAGCTGGTATGGCAAGCACTGCGCAACAATTTCAGAAATTGCAGTCAATGGCAGTGCCATATCTAGGACTCTAGAATGGGGCACGATCTGTATTATGCACTCTGAAGCACAGTAGCAGCTTTAGGAACAAAAAATCTATCCCATCTCAAAGTATGATTGTCATTATACATCTACAGGCAACAAATTACAAAATGAACCATTTCCCTTGCTTATCTAAAAAATACAACAGTAGGCTCTGCTTTCATTTCCCCAATGGCAGATAAATATCAAGGCACTGCTATTTTCTTTGAATTGAACTGCCATGCCCGCTTGTTCATAGAGATGGAAACTTCAGCACAAGATTACGGAAATTCTATTAAAATTCTCTATCTTTCTAGTAAGAAGCAAATTATGACTACCAGCTCAAGAATAAAATGTAGCATACTACCACACAACTACAATGAGGATAACACGGTAAAAGAGACGTTCCAAAAATTAAGCAGTGGCTTTCTTTTGGTTCTACAACTGACAAAGATTTGTGGAGTCATCTGAACAAAATTAGAACATATGCCTAGGAAACAAAAAGCAAAACTAAGGAGAACTTACAAGTTCCAAGGCCACCCCAGCCTTTGTTAGTGATATCTCCCTGTCCAGTTACTTCCAGTGTGTTGACAATAATTTCAGTCACCTTTACGGGTCTTGACCTGGCTAGTAGACCAGTAGAAAAAACAATTCAAAATCTCATGTTTGATAAGATTTTTGTTGTCTACTATATGAACTCATTGCTAAATAATTTCGTCACATTTACTTTAGCTATTTCTTGTGTAAAAATAACAAGGTGCCAGACCAGGTGCCTACAAAACTCAGGCAAACACGACTCTAGAAAACTCTCAGGTAAACATGGTAATCATATGCTTTTTTTTTTTTGGCTTCTAGACCTGTGGTTAGCTACTGACCTACTGTCATAAGCATAATACTAAACAATTACTGCACGTTTGTGGTGGGCTAAAGCTAATTGTTTATTTGTTCCTTATGATGATTGGGGAGATACACCAGAAGTCCAGAACATGTTAGCATTGTAGTAATCAAATAAATTATTTGATTAAAAACTTCACGACCTTGCACCTTCTTTTCCTGTCAATTTGGACATGCAATTTAGTGGGACATTGGCAATGTCTGTTGTTACCTTATTCTCACAGGAGCTCCAAATCATTGCCCTTGGTTCCGTTTCAAATGTCTCTACCTCTAATGTTAACAAATCGCAGGCACCTACCATGCAAGCAAAATTGCAGATGTTAAACCAAGAATAACAGAACACATGGATGCAAGCAGAACACCGGATGGATGCAATCATGAAAGAGGTCAAGGGCTTTCTAAACCACTGATCATGAACATATCATGAAAAATTATTTCAGTCTAGAGCAATCCATATCGTGATACTGACTGCTATATATTCAGTTTTGCGCTGCCTAGAAAAGTATCATGACAGTATCATGCTGTGATACTGACTGCTATATATTCAAGTACCAAAATATGCAGGGAAACACAATTTGCCCAATAAAGAAACCTTGCGAAAATCAGGGTGCAGATTTATTTACCACAAAATAAATCATGATAGCACTTCAGAACCATGATTGCTTTTCCCGTGTTTTAGTTGTAGAGACTTAGTGCAATGAAACTGAATCTGATTACACCCTCAAGAACCCAAGAGAAGAGGCAACAGTACCAAATTTTTCATATCTGAAATCATTTTGGAATTTTGGTAACTCACATAGGACAGAAATCCATCTTTATTGGCACTTCTGAGCTACAGACAACTACCTCATATCATGGCAACTACCTCTTTCTTTCTAGCTATTACCCTTGAGGTCAGGTAATCTCAAGCAAAATATAAACTCAACGGGAACATATGTATATAACTATGTCATGCACGATCAAGTTCCAAAGCAACATCATTCTACTAAGTTATGATCCAGGGCAGCCGCTGGTTGAACCAAAAATTTAAAAAAAAAAATGCAAACGCCACTGACACACACATAAAACTCGAAGCTTAAATAAAAATCCTCGGCATCGCAAAACTCGGAGAACAGAGAAGAGGTGGGCATACTTGTAGGGCGACGGCGTGGTCAAACCCTGTTCAAACAGCAACCGAGAAAGAATCTGTATGGTCATGCATGCTCAATGTGTAATAGCTTAGTAAATATTAGCATTTGATGGAAACATGCCCCAGCTACTGAAATGAGATTGATTGACTTTGACACCGACCATACAGAACAAATCTCACTTGCTTTTATTGAACTAGACAGAACAAATCTCACTTGCTTTTATTGAACTAGAGCCTGAATAGCAAAAATGCATTAAGCAATATGGGTCATTCAATCCCGGCAGCAAGTCCTTGCTATTTTATTTTCTTGTATACAAAATGCAGTAACTAAACCATAAGCCACAGGAATCTAGGCACCAGAAAACAAATAAGGCATTGGCTGACTGCAGGCGGAGAATATGGGTCTGCCGTAAGTACCTCGGGCACTGTCGTCCAAAATCTTGGCAGCCCCTCACGAACAGTTGTTGTAGCTGAGCCCCAGCAGCAGTAGTGTGGCGCGCACCGCTGCTAGGGTTAGGGTTAGGGCGAGGGAGACGACGACAGCGACGCGAGGGTGAGCGCCACCACCGCGCGGGTGAGGCTGAGGGCAAGCGGAGGAGATTGCAGAGGCGAGCGCCACCACCGACGCAGTTGCAGAGCGCAAGGGCCCGCTGGATGTCCGAGGCCTCCTCCGCCTGCCGCGCCTGGAGGTCCTGGCAGGGGCGGCGGCCGAGGGGGGGCGGGGGACGTGAGCGCTGGTGGCGGGCGAGTGGGGCGGGGAGCTGAGCGCTGGTGGCGGTGTCACTACTGCAGTCGGGGGAGAAGATAGTCGGGGAAGAGAAGGATGGAGCGACTTTTTTTTTTTAAGAAGTCTACTGGACTCCTGAAGTACTGGCACGTGTCTAACCATTACCACGAGGTTTTAGAGGGTTGTTTAAACATGTGGCGTCCAACGTGGAGTGTTTTTGACACGGTGCAAGCAAAGGATGGATCCCAAGTGTGTTGAATCGGACTGACAGTGTGGGCCCGTGTGTAAGTTTAATGTGCTATCCGTCTCTACTTCACTGTCATCCCCTACCTCCCGGCCCAGGGGGCGCCTTCTTCTTTGGGTTCTCCCCTTTCTCTCTCTCTTTCTAGATCTCAAGAAGGTGAAGCGAGAATGTCGCTATCGGGCGATGCGCACCACCACCACTCACTTTGCTCTTCCATTGGCGGGCGGCGCGCGAAGCTACACCTGGGATGGCGGGCTGCGAATGTCGTTGCCGCTTAATGCCGCCGGCGAGACCGTGCTAGAGGTCGCGGCAGCGGCCGATTCGCGCGCCCGGGCATCATCGCGCGCCCGGCGCCACGAACCGAGACCAGGAGACCCCGAAACCGCTCCCGGGACCGGAAGCCCGGCGGTGGCGGTGGCGGCGAGCGCCCGCCGGTGCGCGGCGTGCGTTTCGAGAAGCGAGAGCCATCGAGGTGGCGCCGCGGCGCGCGCTCGCCGACGCCACCACGCCCTCGTCGCGGCGCCGCAGACGGTCCCGGATCCGATTCAAGCCGTGTCGCTGGTCGCCATCGGACGGCCTCGGTGTCCGCCAACCGCGTCTCCCGAAGAACCGCCCGCGGGCCAAGAAGGCGGTGATGTTACCGAACCCCTGCGTTCCACGCCTCCTCTTCCTCCGCCGCGCCACTAACGCTGCAGGCACGACGCCGTCGCCTTCTAGGAAGCGGCGGTTCTACAAGTCGTGGTCCCGAGGAGGGCGTGTTCCTGACATGCAGGCCCGGGCACCCTTTTCCCATCCAGCCAGGCTGCCCAACGCCATGCAAGCACCACCATGGCAAAACCACTCCACCGTAGCTGCCACGTAGGCAAAACCGGCCTCCAAAACCGCCTAGGGGGTGATTTAAACGGTTTTGCAGATTAATGTGTTGGTTAACCAGTTTTGAAGTTCGTGGTAATGGTTAGACACACCCCAATAGTTCAAGGTTAAGTAGACTTTTTTTTTCGGGTGGAGAGCGAGGGAGCGCCGGGGGGTTCGGATGCGGGTAGGCGGGCGAGGGAGCGCCGGGGCGTGCAAAGCTGAGGTTGCTTTTCCCGTGTTTTAGTGGTAGATAGAGAAGAGATTTGTCATATTGACGATATACTGTTACAGAGCAGTTTCAGGAAAGAAAGACAATCAAAGCGGCAAGTAATGAAAACGTGTATAAAACTACAAGCAAAACGTAGTTCAGAGGCTAACTAATAGGTGAACATTACATTAAAATTACTCGACAGATATTATAACAAGCAAAACATAATTCGGAGACTAAGTAATAATATTCTAAATGTCCTCATATGTAATACCACGATTAACATAGATAAGCAGCTCATCAGAACAAATCTGGAAGAAGGCGGACAGATGTAACCTAACCAAATCCAGATTAACAAGTGAATGTAGCAACGGTTCGCTGAGCAAAGATGGACGAGGTTAGGGATGAGAGAACGGTCGAAAAACGATAGGAAAGAGGCTAAATCACTTTCACTTTTATTTTTTTTCACGAAAATGAAATCGATACGATATTATCGAAATGAATACGGCGCCGGTATTCCGGGAATTTCGTAAACGATATAGTCGGTCGGAAAATACAGCGATAACGGTCGAAATCTATAATAACGGTATCCTAAGAAACGATAAACACACCGAACTATAGGAAAATGAGAAGAGTCATATAACTCGCAACATCATCACAGTTCTTGACAATGACACAAATAAACGATTAAGTTTAAGTTGACTTGACATAGCATAGTAATAAAAACAAGAATTATTAGAGTTCCTTCTTCAAGTAGAGGTTGTTCCAATATCTATGCAATCCTTGTCATATTGTTAGTTTCAAAAAAAAATATTTGTCTTATGTGCATGCTTACGTGTGCCTTGGATTCGTAATTACCAACAATTCGGAAACGATCGGAAGAGGGCAAAATTGTTTTCGCTTTTCGTTTCCATTTATTTTCTTATTATCATTTTCATTTTTTGGTTACCGCTTCATTTCAGTTTAGGCATGAAAATCGGGAAAACTCGAAAATGACTTCGAAAAATCGGAAATTATCATTTTTATTTTCATCCCTAGGAGTCCACGAGCTGACGGAGAGGGAGAGTGAGAGAAGGGTGCCGGCTGCTGCTTCTTTTTTTTTTTTTAAGAATTGGCTGCTGCTTATGTGTCAGCCGAACGGATGACATTGGATCAGCTGAACGGCTAGGCTGAATGGGCCAGCTTGTTCAGCCGGATTAAGCCCACAATAGTTCAGCCGAACAGCCCCATATATGTTGCCTCGGCCATATTTAGAATTTGTGAGCAAAAAAATGAGCCCCAATAGATGTGCTATTTAGTTTTATAAAATAATAACAAGTGTGCTATTTAACTATTCATCTCATCACATCTCTAAGAGTTGCTCTAATCCGTCCTATAGATTCTCTTTCTTCGGTGCCCACTCATTTCATTTCCTCGTTGATGGAGTGGAGACGACGGGAGGTGATCATTCCTAGCCGGTAGATCGAGCACGACAACAAGCTTTTGCCTAAAAATTGTATGTGTATGCCTGCATGTTTTTGTAATGCGACATCTTTCCCATGGGTACATATTTTTATATTAGATTATGTTTTCTCCCATACAAATGTTGGTAGGTTGATTAGTTTGATGTAATGAAATATGCCTTTTGACACAGTGGCGAAGCCACGTTAAGCTTCGGTGGTGCACGGGCACCAGGCAGGAAAAACATATTTCCTACTAAGTAGTGTATTTTGACCATATAAATCAGTTGAAAGTAAACTATTTTTACACTGTTGTTAATACTGTGCACCACCGTAAAATTGGCACTAGCTTCACCCCTGATTTGACAATAAAAATGTTATGTTCTGGAGTCTATGCGAGTATGCGACATTTGGAAGGTGTTTAAAATCTGTTACCCACATTAACAAGAAGACTGATCACGTGAAGTTCATCAAATTGGTGCCAACATTGTTTTGTCGCCAACACACGGGCATTTGCTATTTAGAATCAATTTTCTTGTTTCAGTTTAGTTTTTATCTCAACCATGCTCAATCTTTAATTTTTACGAATTTACTTTAAATGGCAATAGCCAGTCCACTAGACCTCCGTCCCTTTTTATCTGTTCGCTATTGGTGTGTGCTACAAGTTTGACTTGATTTCTTTGACACTTATTAGCTGCAAGGCCAAGGAGCTGGCCTCCGACATCTGGTTCAATCGTAAGTTTAGTCAGATGCTTTGTTTTGGTAGGAGCAGATGATCCAGTGCCCTGCTTCTAGGGACAGAGGAGGCTCTGCCTTTGCTGAATCTTTTTTTTTTTTTTTTTTTTTCTTTCTTCTGCGAGGCACTACCCTGCCCGCGCAGCGCTTTTGCCCTCGAAGTAGATAGCCGACGTAGATCACGTTAAAGAGGAACAAAAAATGGAGCAGTCCAATCACCTATGCAGACAACTAAGAATAACTGCAGATTCAGTCCAACGTCTACGGATCTATGGATATATCTGGATTGGGTCATTCGAGTTTGATTATGATAGCCTTGAGAAACTAGAATTTGATTTGCTTAGGCAAAAGCAGAGTAAAAGAAAACGAAATCATTCTACCACTATTAACACTTGTTCATCTGTAGAATCATTTGTCTCTGAAAGATAACATAGATCTGATAGGGTAGATGCAGAACACATATCGCCCTAGTTTGCCCGATTACACTTCATTTAGATTTACACAACATTTTTTTTTTTTTTTTTTTTTTTTTTGCAAACTTTATTCTGTAACAATATTACTTCACATCTCTGCCACATGTCCGTACTCTTCCAGAGCCAAGTCGAATGAAGTAAACGAGTAAGGAGCTAGCAAGGCCTGCATCTCTTGTCCTGCATTAGGCAACCCTCTGGTAACCGGCACCACCTGCATATTTTTGCAAGTTCAATGTTAGATGAGCCTGCTGCCACATCGGAATGGTCCGTTATTTATTACATGTAATGTAATGTAACGTAACCAATTCCAGCAAATTGATTCAAGACATCGCCAAAGGATATGCCCAGAGTGTAAACGTGCTTTGACATGCCATATTTCAGTTGACAGATTCAGAGCTTGTGTAAAAATTGAAGCAATAGGAAAAAAGCGTGTGAAAAGAAACAGTTATCCTCTTACATTATGTGGGTTTCTGAACGAGTTTTCATGCTTCACGTCGCTGGACGTCAGAACAGTGATCGGTTGATCCCCTTGCATCGACAGCTGCTCCAAGTTGATGTGCACGTATTGTCAGGTTCACAGCATGAGGCCCAAAGTTTACGATCTGCAAACACAGTGACATTACAGGGATTTTGATCATTTCAGAGTTCCAATACCACAGCGGTTGTAAAATGAGTTGAATCAACCACACAAAGGCCACACAGGGAGAAAGGATCAGGATCTGTTGGTTTTACCTTTACCCTCAGGAAGCTATTGTCAGTGTCCCTCCAGGTAATTGCAGATGCTACCAATGAATCGGAGTATCTGGATGTGATTTTAACTGGATGGAACTCAGCACCGCTCGATTCACGGAAGAATGTCTGCATCCAGTAACTCGGAGTTCCGTACTGTTGCCATGAGTTGAAGACTATCGCATCTGGGATCCATTTCCAGCTGATACAAAAGTTTCAGACATAATCACTGCAGTTTCCTCCAAATTAAGAAGACTAGGGCGAACAGAATGAAGCTCAGCATTCAGCAATACTAACCCAGGTTGGTTGTTATTGATGAATAGCGGCGCGTAAGATGCCATCTGGACGATGTCACTGCAAAGAAGCATCAAACAGAGCCTTCTCATTAAACACACAAGAAGAAATTATTTCTATTTTTCAGTATCTATAAGGGATTATTCAAATATAATTCCTCTTGTAATTCTGGACATTTTAAGATCACCTGTTCTTTTCTACTCCCTATGAGGAATGCAGCCTCTGCCAGTGAAGCAAGGAGGGTTCCATTACCAGCATCCTTTGGTTCGGTAACTGCATATTCACTGACAAACACCTGAAATATGAACGTATCATAGTCAATTTTAGTCGCTGTCAAAATCTCATAACCCCAGTAAGAAAAACTATGTCGAAAACAGTGCTTTTTGAGTCCTGATATAAACAGAGTAGTTTATATTACTTGATAGTTAAACTCATCTTCACAAAAATGGTTGCCATCACATCATCATTTGTGGGAAACTGCATCTATCTACATGATATAAGTGCAACAGTACGTCTAATGCACTTCAATAAACATAGATGGAAGTGTCAATTACAGAACACAATGGAAAACGACATCTTATAAAGAATCTTGATCCAAGAAAGGAAATCCTTTGGCAAACATTAAATGGCATCTATTACCAAACTTCACACTTCATATTATAAACCATAAAAGCACGAAGATACCTTAGGCCCTTTACGTGATGTCCCGTCAAACATACTTTTCATTTGGAAAAGAGAAGAAGCATTACTGTAAATCTGCAAAAAAAAAAAAAAAGGTGATATTTTTATAAACTGTCAATAAAATTACAGTAAGAAAACTCTGTTATGATATCAGGACAAAATGACAGAATCAGAAGCAGTAAGCTTACATGGACATCATACAGATCTGCAGGATGGTGTAGTGGCTGAGATGAGCCATCACAGTTTGAAATAATTTGAATATCTGGATAGGCTTTTCTTATAGCTTTATAAAATTTGAGGTAGTTTCCTGTTCAGTAAAATTAATAAAGAACATTGTCAATAGTGGCTATTATAGGAAAATTTGTGAGGTTACTGTAGATCTATAAGCTTTTATGAGTTTGTGCATTAATAGTGGCTATTAATTAATGAAACTTTACCTTCATAAAATTCGTTGTAACAGTCCTCATTTCCAATTGCGACATATTTCAGTGGGAAAGGTTCTGGATGCCCCATCTCAGCTCTTACAGAGCCCCAAGTTGACTCTGCACTCCCCTGGCAAACTCAAGACTGTCCAGTACATCCTTTTGCAGGAAAGATGGAGTTATTTCGAGACATAATGAATTTAAAATTACTGAGAAATGCATATCGGCGTAGTGGTATTTTGTTTGACTAAGAGACAAAGGAATAACTATTTTAAGATGAACAATGGCACAGGTGATCAAGTGGCTAGTTCTTATTTTGTTGTCTTTATTTCTTTTACAAAAATTATAGCAGTTTGGCTTCATCATAGCTAATTGAGTGGCATTAAGGATGGCAAAGTAAAAAACTGTGCCAATCACATCCCTTATAAAATATGCTTAATAAAGTGTGCGTGCATTGAGGAATTTGTTCAGTCACACATATATCAATATGTGGCGTGTCATTCAGGTTTGTGGAATTAGTCATTATTGGGTTCTCTGTTGTCAATATAACCAAATTTACTGTCATTGAATATACTGCTACAAAAGTGTTTGCTTTGTTTCATAGATGAAGGAAAAACAACTGAAGAAAGAAGCAGCAAAATTTCCTGTTACATCACTAGAACAACGAAAGACCAAGGCAGTTCGTGCATTCAATTTTTGTTTTAATGCATTCTAGGGAGTTCAGAATTACCTTGACAAAAGGTGCGATACTAGTGGTGTCAACTCCCTCACTGTGGCTAATTCCTAAAATTTAAGATAAATTCTTCAAAATTAATGGCATGCTATTGATGATTATGGATAAATAGGAAAATTTATAGAGTTATATTATAAGTATTGCCTACCAGCATTAAAGACCCAGATAGGGGCAGCACCCAAGTCTTCTGCAAGCTTTTGTGGACATTTTGAAGCAAATATATGATCAGTTATGGTGAAACCAAAAGAGGAAAACTTGGATGATATTAATCAAAATTTACCTGAAGAAACTCAAAATATCCAAGGCCATCATCGGTCCAGTATTTCCATAAGTCTCCATAGTGCCCAGGTCTCTCTTCCCATGGACCAATGGTTTCCTTCCATCTGAAAGCATTTCTTAACCGGTCGCCTTCAACAAAGCAACCCCCTATAAAAAAAATGATGCAGAAATATTGTAATGTAAAAAAGATGGTTATTTGACTCGTATTCGTACTCAATAATGAAGGAAGCATCATGGTAACCATATGGATGTAAAGGAATGATAGATTAACATGCTACTCCAGATTAACTCACCATATGTTTCTTCTTGAGAGTGTTAAATATTTGTGTTATACTGTGTCGGCAATAAATCAAGACTTCCCTTGAAATGTGTTGGGATGTGACCCTAAAGAAGCAAGAAATGTGTTCCCAAAATACTTTACTTATTCCTTAAAAGGTACAGGAAGTGTTTCATTCCTGTGTTTTGGTACCTATAAAATGTGCTGCATTCCTGTGTTACACATGTTTTGGACTATACAACAAGATAAACAGTGTCTCTTGGGTACACTGTCTGTAATTATTTCTCAGTTCGTTCAACTGAACGGGTACATGCTAGAGCACTAACCAGGTTGTGTGTTCTAGTGAGAGTAATGTGTTCTCAAGAACATATGGGAACAAGTGAAGGATTGCTTTAAATACTAACATTTCAGCATAGAGAAAATAAAGTGTTGTCGTTATATTTTATTGTTCTAGGTGAGTCAGTAGCATTTTTTTTTTGATAGACCCACTGTTGTGTATTCTAGATTTCTAGTAGTCTGTTCGACTTCTAATGCAAAGGAATGAAAATTCAAAGTTCACAAAAAGATTGCTTAATACAATCCATAGTTAGCTTTGGTCATTCTAAAAGGTAGATAGTACCAGGGAAACGTAGGAATCGTGGTTTCAAATCCAGAAGCATATGTATGAGCTCCTTACGAAAACCATGGCTCTGTACATGTAGATAAAAAAACAGTTAGCAATTAAGGTAAACATCATAGTAAGAATTGCCTGGCATAAGAAAAATAATATTAAGTTTATTTCAAATTTCTACAAAAGTAAACATAGATTGATCTAATAGGTTAGCATAGTGAAGTTTTGAGTTCAGGATTTTAAGCATGACTAATTTCTAATTATGGTTGAACAACTCTGATGGCAGTATGTCACAATATTATGAAAAGGTTCCCATTGAATATATGCCTGCTAATTAAAAACAGAGAAAGCTCGTATCTTTCTTACAATTCACTGTATATAAAAATGGATCTTCATGAACTGTGCAATAATACATTTGTGGCTGCCAATAGCCAAAATAGAGAGAATGAGAAAAAGAAACACACCATGTATGTATCTGAAGGCATGAGCGACACTTGATCAAACCATATGACTCCCCTTCGGAAGATGTTAGATCAAGTCTTGAAGTTCTACATGTCTCATGAGCTAATAGTTGCAGTTCTACCCTTGTCCAGTTTGATACATCAATATCTCTGCAACAGTCAACATGCAATTGCATCATTCAGCAAGGAAAAAGAACAAACTCAAAACTATTATCCATGTTGGGGAAAAAGATACATACTGTATAGAAGCTGATGCTAGGTTTTCCAATGCATCTGAAGGTCTTGAACAAGTGAGTGAAGCTGTCAACTCCACAGATTCTAGTGATCTGACATACATG
Organism: Hyparrhenia diplandra; assembly: GCA_015847255.1. NCBI lineage: Eukaryota > Viridiplantae > Streptophyta > Magnoliopsida > Poales > Poaceae > Hyparrhenia > Hyparrhenia diplandra. The sequence continues at coordinate 44,077 of JADLZK010010240.1, forward strand.
ACTAGATTATAGGTTTTCCCTCTTCTATGTTCTGTAAAATAAAATGGTCAGGATCTTCATAAAACCTTAGGGACCTAAGTGGAAAATGGAAAATGGGTGAAGAAAATTCGTAGCACTGGTTCAAAGGATGTGAGGGTTATCCATTAGATAGGCTCCTGAAAGCTGTCATTTTCCCATAAAACAATCCACATGAATATAAACAAAACTAGCTAAGTTCCTAGTTTCACCTATTAAAATATATTTTGTACATGTGACAACACTGTAGTGTGTCAATTCTTGACTTAAAAAAGATTCTTTTGATAAGAATTATAGTTATGCCAGTTGAGTTATGTATCAGGATGAATATATCATACTTTCTTAAAAAAAAAGTATTATCATACCATGCCCCAGAATCCAGGGTTGTAAATGCCAACACCCCAGTTCGGCAATTGTCACAGAGAACCTCCATTCTTAGAGCAACAATATTTCTAGTGAAACAGGAGACAGGTTCAGTCGTCACGTATATGGAAGACTCATCTCCAATGATGTTCCATGGGTCTATGTTTGAAGGGGTGTAGGGCCCTCCAGCTTCAAAACCTAAAAGAAAAATTATGTCACAATGAGTTAATGCTAATACTTAAAATCTCAAATATTAGTGGCAGTTATAAAGGAAAATATATATTTTTTTTCTTCTACTGTTCTATGGTTTAATACTGAACTTCAGTGTATTTAGTTAATCAACAGAACTGAGTTAATCAACAAGCAGCATAAAGAATGATGATAAATAGCCCTATTAACATAATCTTGTGTAGAATTATTCTTATATGTGCAAGACATGTTATGTGTACAACTTGCACAAGTAGATCAATTTAATGTTTACTTCTATTCACTAAACATCTGCATGTATGAACCACTGATTAAGGGACATTTTGGATATATCTTCTGGAGTGCTGACAAGGTGCGGCATAAAATTTAAACAGCACAAATTGTAGTTTTACAGCCAAGATTTGAACCTATATATTAATTCTGTTGGAGCAACCAAGTCTGAAACCTGATAAAATTTACCCGGGTTACTTTGACAGGGAATTTTTTCCTGAAACATATATAAAAAGCTAAGAGTAATAGTAGTACCTCTGTTGCTAACAAGCTCCTCCCAGATTCCACCAGCTCCAGCATGGTTGATCTCCTATAATATAATATTCATTGATTTAGTTATCACAAATTGATAGAGGATAATCTAGAATATCATGATTCTTTTCCTTTTTGTTACGTTGCAGTGAAAATTGAAAGAGACTGTAGTGCACAAGGACAAGTAGTTTTGGACTGCTTCTTTGTTCCAGCATGTATGAGCGGATAATTTCATGACATTCATAAAAGAAGAAAATTTGAAATAAGATATGCAAAAACATGGACATGAACATGAAACGTCACTATGTACTTAATGAGTGCACTGCAGAGTATACAAACACAAATTGTTCCTTGTAAGCTTAATTTAGAAATATATGGGAAGCTAACTATATTTCCTGGGTTGACTAACTTGTATGTTCACTGGGACTCCAATTTCTAAAGCCCATACGTCAAACTGATGCACATAGAAGCATAAGATCTTCTGTTGCAAGAAATGCAGAAATGACTGAACTGAACTGACAGAATTTGAAGAAGCAGGGTCTCACCTCAAAGAACAGTCCAAATAATGTTTTAGGGATTTCCCTTCGGTACCACCAGGAAGCATCAACATCAAGTGTTGCCGATTGCGTCCGTCCTGATCCAGGTTCTGTGGCTTCACCTCTGTAGGTCACCGAGAAGAGAAGGAAGGAGCAGAGGATGGCGCAGGAGTAGACTTGCTTGGAACCCATAAGCGCACCTGTGCTGTCCATGCTAATCCAATAAAACACTAAATCAGTAAAGTTATCAATATCATGCATAAAGGACAAAATCCTCAGCAGAAGATGTAATGCGGTTGTTTAAGAATGGACGAAACGTCAAGTATGGAGAGCAATGAACTGCCGTCTGTAGGATAAGGATTGGTAGAAGAGCAAGACGCAGAGAAGAAACGTAACCCATAACAAATAAATCATCAAACTGACTCAGATGATGTGTGAACGAAATTTGAGACAGAGGATGACGGCACTCTGTGAACCACGAATGCGTGGGAAGCTCTTCTGTTTCTGTTAGGCATTTCAGCAAACAGCTTGAGCTCGGCCAAGAACAGCGCGCACACGATTGGAATGGAAGAGAGAAGTTTGAGAAGACAAGGGCAAGGCGTTTCACCTGCATAAGAAGTTCGCTCAAGTGCGCAGTGCTGTGGAAGGACGCCATGGTGCTTTAAGTAGGCAAAATGGCGCCAGAAGTCCAGAACCAGTGGGGGTGCAAAGAGGAGGACTAGGGTCCGCATGTCAGGGACGCTGCACTGAGCTCTAAACAATATGACAACCAACACATAGCAAAATAATCAAACAGAAACAATTCCATAACTGGTGGTCATGCAGCTGCCAACAGACAGAAGCAAGACACATCTCGCTCTCTGCCACTTTTGTTTTTGGCTTGATACTGAAACTAGAAATTCTAATAGTATAGGGATTGCCACATCCAGACACAACACACAAACGAGCAAGCAATGTAATAATATATATGTAACTAATAGTAAGTAATGCCTTCGTACATTGTAGGTTTAGATCAAGCCAAAATTATTCTTTAGTTTCAACTAAGTTTTTTTTTTAAAAAAAGAATACTATTGGTATTTATATATGACTCTAGACAGATATAATGTGAAAATATATTCGATGTCTATTCTAATATCATTTAATATATTTGGTTTTATAAAAGTGTGAATTATGTTCTTTTTAAATGTTTTTAGTAAGATATTTTTAATGAAGGAAGCAAATTGTAAGTAGCCAAGAATAGAGTGATACATACGTGTGTTGTGTAAGAATATTGCTATTTCTCATGTCTGTTGTGTAGGAATGTCGCCATCGGCCACCCAAAGTCCAAAGAGTTCTCCTTCTTTTCCCCTTAAGACTCGAACCTTGACCTTTGAATCTTTATGTGATTTCTTTTTCGTTTTGAAATGAAAAGAGAAATCTCTGAACATTAGCACATGGTGCTTCTGATCCAAGATCAAAATAGATCAAAATCACTCGATCTGTTTATCAGGTGCACTCATTTTTTTATTTGTTGTAGTAAGGAAAAATTATGAATCCCATCTTTTATTTATATCATCATATTTTAAAACTGATTTGTGTTTTTTCTTCTTTAAAAACGTAGGTTAAATGTCTATCTACATAAGAATTAAGAGAATAAAAATAAACAATTTTCAACATACAAGACAACAACAATAAACATTTATATCCACACAATGAAAGCGACAGTAAACAAACACCTATGACCTACCCACACAATGAAAGAGACCATACAAGCAATGACTACCATAGGAGAGTCCACCACTACACCAACAATTGCATTTCTCCTATATATGAACATAGAAAATGGAAGTTGTCAAAAAAAGGTACAGTGTGGATTTTGCAATTGTAATGCATGTACTGAACTCAGGAAGGACACCATACATGGAGCTTAGCACGGTAGAGCCAGAGCCTATGGCTTCTTATCTTTCCTTAGTTCACTTTTCATCTTCGGACCGCTCTGTACCACAATAACAAATGATAGCACTACAGTGATATGGAGGAGGAGCTAGAGCTCCCCGAAAGCCATAGGGAACAAGATCTAAGTTATAGTAGACATGGCCCTATCACCATTGGTGGATTGGTGGGGATGGAGAAGTGGCATCGAGGGAGGCCAGGGCGACGTGGTCCACATGTCAGGGGCGTTGTAGGCTTGCCATCGTGGAGTCCCTCCTATCCTATAGGATCAGGATCCAAGCCTTTTGTACTAATGTCAACATAGTAATCAACACTTTGAAATTGTCATTTCTTCGTGTTGTAGGTTTCTAGAAACACATGTTGGACAAGGAACAACTTACAAGACGTGGCCTTCAGTATCCTACTACTTCCTCCATTGTGATTAGGACGAGGAAAACATCAACTATAGTACCCGTTGTTGTCATGCCCTATGTTTGCTAATTCTGGTTCTCCTTCCCGCAAAGGGTTGGTCTGCCGTTCACTGGCGTTCGGGTTACCCGACCCGATCGGGTCGGGTAGTTCAGGTATTTGGAAATTTGGGTAATTGAAACTGTTACCCGATAACAACCCCGAAATTCCACTACCCGAAATCTCGAGTACCCGCAATTTCGGGTTCAGGTAATACCGATCTCTACTAAGTACATGAATTCACAGCAACCCCTCAAACATTATAGAATTTTTCATAGAATTAAACTAGACAAAATAATTGATAATAGGTTCAAGTTTTCTACCACAGCTCACAAGTCATCAAAGTTTCACAAACATGGAACGTTCACATGCAAATGCAACAGGGTAGTTCGGGTATCGAGAGTAACTACCCGAATTACCCAATAAAACTTCGGGTAATACGATTCACTATCCAAACTAAACATCGAAAGTAGTGTGGGTTCGGGTACTTCGGGTTCGGGTTGGGGGTAACGGGTAGCGAGTAATATGCCCAGACTGATCTGCCGTACCTCTATCCTCAAATGGAGGAATTTTATTTTGATGACTAGTGGGATAGAATTTCCAGCATGATCTTATTCAAAAGGGCCTCAATTTTCTTGTTATTTTAGCGGTTTGGTCTATCTAGAAGCATTTCACAATATATAGATGTATTTTTGATGGGTCCTCCTAGTGTGGTCCAAGGTGTATCAGAGATGAGGATTTACAATTTTTGGGGTTTGGCTGGAGCACAAGATGTTAACTTTCTCTTTGACCCTTGTTTGACGAGATTTTGTACAAAATCTTCTCACATGTGCGTATATTTATACATGCTGTCAAGAAGCATTTTGGTTCCTAAAAGAATGAAGACAAGCGTGCAACATATCTGTGCGCAGGTATATTCGCGTGTGCTGTTTATCTATTACGAGAATGATAGAAGAAAGCTAGCAAGCTGTTCAGGCTCTCACGCGTGTCACAGAAATCAGCTAGCATGGCTCACGATGGCAAGTCCCAAGTGCGTGCGCATCTATACGCACTTGAATCATCATGTCTTCTCTTCAAGTTAAATACATATAATACGTTCCGCAGCAGTGCAATACATATGCAAACTGCTTAGATTGATTCTACTTGAAAAGCTAACAAGGCACGTACATGCATGCATGATCGCCGCTGGTTAGCTTTGTTTGGAGATATATAGGATACGTACCAAAGGTGTTAAGACACTATTTTAGAGCTCTTCACTTGCATAGTGCTTCAAGAAATATTCGGTGATTAGCATAGGTGCTTTGCGAAGTGCTTAGGTTAGTTAGACCACCGCTATATGCGCTTGCATAGTGCTTCAAGAAATATTCGGTGATTAGCATAGGTGCTTTGCGAAGTGCTTAGGTTAGTTAGACCACCGCTATATGCGCTTGCATCCAGGAGAGGCTTGCCCGCACATTCACTTTTATTTCGCATAGAGAGATACTCCCCTTGAGTGATTTTTCCGTGGAAACACCTTGTGCTAGAGAAAGGACAGTTGTCGCGGCGCTTAGTAAACATGCATCGGACGTGCCGGTTGCTATCGCGTCGGACGCTGCACAATAGCGTCGAGGCGCAATCCAAAGGGGTTGCGGTTAGAGCAACCGTCGGATGCGCTGTAGCCAGCGTCCGGCCGCGCGATTCATTTTCTTCCCTACTTCAGCATGACTGTCGAGTAACAAATGCCGGATGTTGGACCAAATTGAAGAGCGTCCGATGCAAAACGTTGGGCGCTTGTTACTCGAACTCTGCTGATTTTCCAAATGCAGCACGCAGCGTCGGCCGCGCTGCCGGCGTCCGGCGCTCCATCTTTCACCGTCCGGCGTGTGTAAGAGCTCATCGTCGATGCAAACTTCTCCGATTCTTCTTTCGGGCTTGGTCCTACCTTCATGCCTTGGACTATGATTGATCTTGATGTCTTCTCTTGAGCTTCTTAAATTTGATGTTCTACCAACATGATGTCTCTTGATCTTTGGAAAATTGTTGTGCCTTGGTCCAAGGCATGTTTTGCATCCTGTGAGACTACAAAATAAACAATCACAAACTCATTAGTCTCATCTGGTCATGTTGGTTATTCAAACACCAAAATCCATACTAAATGGGCGAGGTCCATTTTTCCTTACACATAGGTCATATCAGAGGTTGAGTTAGATAATCCAAGGTCAAAGAGGTCCAAGGAACTCCATGCAATTTATAAGCCAAAAAGGATAGTGATGAAGATTGCCTCCTCCCACCTCCCCAATAAATATAGCCCAAAGAGCAATGGTAAGGGGAAAGGTAGTTCTCTCCTCACTCTCCAGAATCCTAGTCTCGTATTTCCTCTCATTTTTTCTCTCATCTACTCTTTCATTTTCCAATTCCATAAAAATTCAAGACAAGGACAGATGGAAATTGTTGTAATATTATTCTTAGAATAAACTTAAATACAAAATAAATAACCTTTGAAAGGAATACAAATGGTACGATTAGATAGAATTTATGGCTGCACAAACCGTTGAAGATAGTTCGGATTTGTTTGTCTACGACATGAGATGCTAGGTTTCTGGTGGTTATCTCAAGACGACCTAAACTGGCACCGCTGCCTCGACCCCTCCACTGACCTCGCCTACGATGAGTATTCTGCTGGTGGTCTGCCTGCTCCATCATGCGAGACAGCGGCCAATGAGATGGCGCTATTGAGGGTGAGCCCTTTGGCACTAGATTTAGTCGTGTGCCACATCCCATAAGCAGCGTGGTCGAAGAGGACAAGCACGCCGGAGTGATAGTTTTCAGAGTGATGAAGAAAGCGAGGTCGTAAGCCGACAACCTACCTGCGGTGGTGTAGCTCATCGGGGCAACCTGGAGCTTACCCCTCACAATCTCTGAACATGCTTCGACTTTGTTGTGGAAGAATCGGGCAGGGGCGCCTGGAGCACTCAGCGTGGTGGTGGGTTTCTTCTAAGAGGCAGATTATGTGCTGAAGGAGTGGATTGATTGGGCAAAGTCGGACAATGTGATGGTTGATCCGGCACCATGGCTGCCTAAGGATGACTGGGGAACACGATTCGTTTGTTCCTGAAGGACAATGGAGGTTATAATCTCGTTCAACGTCACGTGGAGGAGTGGGAGATGGTCAACCATTCGCCTAACTGGGCGGATGCTTTGTTTTCCCCGTTGTCTCATGATTGATTTGATAATCATCCTTGCCCTCTTGGTATTGGTGTACTCGTGCTAGTTTGTGATCTGTTTTATGCATTGAAATCGAAGCACTGTTCCATCTGTGTTGTTTGTTTAGCTCAGGCTGATTAGCTCTGTCTATATGCTGTTGGTTCAGTGAATTGGTTCAGTGTGCTATGGAGGTTTCTAGGCTACTACTTGAGTTGGTTAAATTGATTTAGTGAATTGGTTGAGTGCATCGTTAAATTATCCTACGATCAAATTCACTGAGGTTTCTAGGCTACCACTGGTTAAATTGTACTGTTGAACCCATTCAAGGGTATTCAGTGAATTGGTTCAGTACATGGTTAAGTTGTCCTGCTGAATACCCTTGAATTGGTTCTAAAAATAATAATCTACTAGTATGATCCTTAGTTAATACTGTAATTGGGTCTGTCATGCTAGCGGCCACAGGCATGTGTCTATGTCACTTTATCAACCCCGTGTGAAGTAGGACTGCAGGAGTATTTGAGGCATTTTTTTTCTCCAAATTACCAATATGACATGGTAGCCTTGTTTTGCAGATTCGCAATGCAGTTGCTGTTGCAAGTTTTTTTGAATGCACCTTTTGTAATCCTAAACTTCCACTGTCACAGTATTTGGAGAGATTCTAGATGTTTCTCCCTCTCCTACCGACTTTAACGTGTCTTGTCATTATCTTTGTATTCCCGTCATAGTATCCTGGGGTTAGTTTCTGAATGTTGAATTTGTCCGCTGCTAATGCAACCGGAATGCAGGGTAAGTGTCTTTTGCAAATAATATGATGAGAACCCGCTAGGGTTTGTTCCTGATCTTTCGATGAGATGTGAGGGGGATAAGTCGATTTGGGGAAGGAGACGGCGTTCACGGCCCGACTACACCCCTCAAGGACTGTGCCTTAGGAACCGATACACCAACTCCAATGGTTGTCACGATCTTGTGGAGCGCAACACCCGGCCACTAGGGCACCTGCCCTGCAAGCAATCGAGAAACCGACAAGAACAAGTATGAACAAGTGCTGAAATCACTAGATAGAAATGAAGAACTCAATCGATTGATCAAAGGTGGGGTTCCGAATCAAGTAGAACGGATGGTCTAGTCGACACACGCGTCTAAAAGGAAGTAGCAATGGCTAAACTTACAATGAAAACAAACCCGAAAAGAATTGCGGTTCTAGGAGTATTAAATAGATGGAAAAGGAGGTTTCAAAAAAAAAAAAAAGATGGAAAAGGAGGTGTGGTCGTTCTATGTGATCCACATATCCTGGTTATTGGGTGGCATGCAGGTGCATGGTCTCCATGTGCTAAACTTGGCGATGGAACCTTGCATGACCTTCTGGCGAGTTCTCAGTCATTGGCGCTGCTTGAAAATAGCTATGAGCAACCAGATCCGTTGGAGAGTAGACTTGATGAGCTTTCCACGGAGTCCTAAACCGCCCAAATCCGACTCTGTATGTGATTGTGGCAACCGTCACAAGTTGGAGGTGTGCTGCAGTCCGAATCCAGCCTGCGTGAGTCCTTTTCCCTTTTGGTGTTCTCCTTGGTTCCTAAGCAAGACAATAGTGCACGGGTCTCTAAGGTCTAAACAAGAGAGATAAGAACTCAAGAGGGTACTCACTTGATGATTAAGCTGAAGTTGACGGGCACGAGCACGAGTAATAGGACCAACAATAGGTAGTGGTGTTGGCGTGGACGCATGGTTGATGTTGATGTCCTCATCATAATATGTCGTTGTTGGATGTCAAAGATCAGTATGGATTTTAAATTGTTGTCAGACTTCAGAGACCAGTAGCTTAATTTCCTTGTTGCGGCTTTGCTTTTGTCAATATGTTCAGATCGATTCAATAAAGAACACCGACAATACTATTGCAATTGTGGTCAAGCTTTTTGCTGTTGGATTTCAGTGTTTAGGACTGTTGCTGAATTTCATAGAATACGAATGGTTATTTTTCAGATGGCTACAGTGAATCTTTCAAATCAATTTCAATTGATACCGTCTGTTTTCATAGAATAGCTTCTATCTATTGATGTGGTGTGGTAAACTAGGAAGGCAGTGCTTGTTCTGCTTCTACCTAATGGATGGAGCATTGTGCGGTCGTCTAGTTGTGCCCTATGGTTCTTGTGAGATGAGATTGCGATGCAGAAAATGCACACGGACACGCTGCTAGTTTACCACACTGACCCCTTTCTGAGCGAGATGTCAATCCTACTCGTCCAGCCGTTGTCCCCTTAATCTTTGGTGCTCAGTCTGCAATAGACCGTAGGGCTAGATAGTATGACTTGTGAAAAAAACTGTATTGCGCTGTACATCTTATGAATGCTCAGTAGGTACGGTGAGCTGCTCTGGTTACATTTCACATTGGTGCGCATAAGCACATTGCACACTTTTGTCGGTCGATTTATAGTTACCTCTTGCAATGTTTCCTTGTTAAATTTGATCAGTTACTAACAAGTAATTTTTTTTAACAACTAACAACTTTATAGATTAAGCAGCCATTTTACAACACATACCTTCAGCGAAGGCTGTAAGACAACTAGGTTCACCGACCGAAATAAAACAGAGGAAGCGGCTAAAATGAAGACGAACTCGGCGGTAAGATGATGTGTCACTACGAGGACAGTCGGATGGAAGGACCTCGCCATGCGTCGGTTGAAGAAGGGACGACTGAGCCGTATCTTGAGTCCACACCGTGGGACCGAAGTATGTGTAGAAAACTTCGTCGCCGGCGATAAAGGATGAGGCTTGGTGCGGAAACCCGGTGGAGGCGAGATCGTCGGCTCAGCACTAGTTGAAGTTACTCCCGGAGTGGACTGGATTTGCTTGCTCGAAGGCTGCTCGAAGGCGTTGGAGGAAGGGGCAAACTGTGGAAAAAATAAAAGAAAAAGAAAAGGATGGACTCCATGGGAAGGTTCCAACAGAACTCCACGTGTCGTTTGTAGTACACATGTCCGTACACGTGTCCTTGCTCCAGAGCCAGGGAAGCAAACATGGACTGCATGTTGGACGCGCAGGTGATGGCCCCACTGCGGGACCCACCATGTGGCAAATACTGATCAACAAAAATTCCCCGACAAGAAGCGGAGGCGGCGAGGAACACCGGCGGCGAGGATTGGCGCTACGGATCTCGAGGACAATGTGTATGGGCTTTAGTTCATTCTTGGCGACGATGGAGCTATGGATGCGCCCGCTATGGTGTGATTTTGTCGTGGGCGCCGGTCTTGGACGGCTGCTTCATCGAACTCCTGCTCGGCGACGCATCCGAAGTCGGCGTGGACGCGAGACATGACATCGCGCCTCGCATCCACCAGGCGCAGGAGGTCGTGGCCGATGTTGTGGTCGGTAGCGGGGGACCGAAGTTCGATGCTTTGAGATCCGCTTCGGCAGCCTCCATGCTGTTCATGGGGTAGGCAGGCCCAGGCGGAGCAGGTGAAGCCACACATGGAGGCGACGTCGCGTGGGCCAATGCAAGCGGATCCCTGCCTGTCGCTGGTTGCAGCCTCGATGCTGTGCGCGGGAAAGCCGGGCCCGGGAGGAGTGGCGGCCGCACACGGAGGCGATGTCGCGGCCCAACACAAGAAGATCCCTTCCCATCGCCGGCTGCCATGGGAGACGTAGTCGACGAGGACAAAGTTGGAGTTGACACGGCATACGCAGGGATCGAGGAGGGACAGGCAGGTGGTTGTGCACAAAGTTGAGCGGCTGCTCAAGGCGTCTGCCGTATTGACATGGAGACCAACTTCAAGCAAATCAAGAAAAGGAGGAAGATATAACTTTATTTGGCTAGGGATTTTTCAAGAAAGAGGAAGAGGGGAAGAAGGAGGAGCAAGGAGTCGATCCCTCCTGCCTCGTCACCAGCCGAGGACGCTGGTGATGGAGGCAAGGGGTGGTGCCGAATCGGGAATAGGGCCGGCAGCGGTGAGATTAGGGGAGGAAATCAATGGATGGAAGAAAGAGAGGAAGAAGGAAGGTGGGAGACGGCTACTACTCAGAACTTACTACTCGCTTTCACGAGAGCGTTTTGATGAGAGAGTTCTCCCTAACAAGTGACCTGATTTAAGTAGCAAATCTAGAAAGAGAGAAGAATCTAACAAGTAACCTGATTCAAGTTGCAAATCTAGAGAGAGAAGAATTTGAGAGGAGGAGAATTGAGGAAGATGAACAGTAACTAGTACATGAAAGGTAGAGGTAAAGGAATGCAATGTTCTGATATTCTTTGATGAACCATTCTCTAGGTATGTCTCCCCTTATATTGAGACCGGCCATACGCAGGCCTCATAGCAGTGACGGCCCATGGCCCTCCATCAACGGAAGGCGGCCCATATAGCTGACATTAAATTTGATCGGTTATGATCATTAACCAACGACTTCGCCTTCTGCAGGTCAAGTTGTGTTGGATACTTGGAACTGATGGCATCAGTCGCTCCAAGATTGTAATCCAGCGAGCAGTGAGCTGAAACCATGAAATCAGACGCGACTTCTCTGAAGAAATCCGACAATAAATAAAAGCTGTGCTGGATTTCGCTGCATGGACTTTCAACATCTGTTGGACTCATCATGGTCAACACTAGGTATGGATTTACTTTTGGTATGTCTGTGCTGTGCTTACGACCTTTTTTTCAATGTGTTACTCTCACATTTGTTTTTATTGTCTACTTGTTTCTTGATATATATCCGTTTGTCAGACATTCATATTTGTGTTCAAGGCCGCGGCGCCCAAGCCACAACCGGCGTGCGGTGCGTCACCGCCTCACCCCCCGCAGGCCCCTTCATCGTCGTCGGCGGCGCCCAGGTCACCGGTGAGCCCTGGCGGCGCGCCTGAGTGACCCGGTAGCAGGATTGAGTCCCACACGGGCCTGGTGCGGACCATGACGCTGCACCTCCGCTGCGTTGCGCCCGATGGGCTGGCCATGCCCAACCTTGTCTGCATGCTGCTACTTCTACTGTGTCCGCCTCCGGGGCTGGCGTGGCTTGCGTCGGCCTCTGTTCCTCGCGAGAACGGCCGCGACCACGGACGGTGCTTGGCCTGGTCCCGCCTTTGTGGGTGCGGGTGCATTGTGCCCCTGAGCGGCTCTTGCAGCTGCTCCTTCCGCCCTCCCCACCCAGTGGCGGCTAGAGCTCAGCCCACCCCTGGTGCCAATTGCCTTGTTTTGGGTCGCCCGGCAAGCACGGTGCACAATTTCGGCCCAACTGGTGCACATGAGGTGAAAATTTATCAATTTTCACTATTTTTTAAAATTTTCCCACGAGGCCCGTGCACTCGGCAAGCACAATGTGGCTTTGCCACTGCCCCCACCGTTGTTGGTGCACCCAGGGAACCCAATGCCGCTCTGGCAAAGCAGAGACCAGCAGGCGTGCGGAGGGCGATGGCGCATGAGTGGCGCGACAGTAACCGAGCTGTTGCTGGGAGCATCTTGACTTGAGAGTCCATTTGGGCTACAGTGCTCTGCCTCCGGCGGTTGCTTGTGTTTCACGATGCCTCAAAGGACGCCGTCGTGGACCTCCCCGAAGAAGGGAGTAGTTGTCATTACCGACCCGAAGCATCCTCAAGCTACACCCGACCACCGACCCGATAGCATTTGACAAGCAGCGACCGCACCCGGCCGGAGCAGAGCTTGCAGTCGAGGTCGCGGAAGCACTGGCCGAGGCGAAAGACGGTGCTGGCTCCGAGCTGACGGCGGAGAGGCCGAAGCCGTGCCCGCCGATGATCATGTATAGGTTTTCCATGGCGGGCACGGTTTATGGCCATCAACGAGCCTGAGGCGGCCACGCTCAGCGCACACGTCTTCCCTGCCCACGGACATCCGCGGACGCCGAGGAGCAAAGCGCGAGGAGGTAGGCAAGGCAAGAGCGACGAGGACCAAGTTGCCCCTATCGGTGCTTTGTGTTCCAGAGACTCAAGCGCACAAGACAAGGACTGAAGCATTCACTTGGTTTTGATAATATTCATTTCACATTTGCCGTCAGCAGTTCAGGCCGTAGCGGCGGTTTGGGTATTTTTTGGAATAATAATGTTAGTGTGATTTTATTGTCTTACTCTCGGTACCATATTGATGCATTAATCCAGGAAGGAGATAGTGACCCGTGGCGCTTAACTTGTGTCTACGGGGAAGCACATAACAAATGAGAGGCACAAGACAAGTGATATGTTAAAAACATATCGAGTCATCATGGCATCTTCCTGTGTATTGGTGACTTTAATGAAGTGTTACATCCTTCGGAACACGTGGGCATTCAGGAAAGGCCATGCTCAAATTGCCGGTTTTTCCGTGATATGGTGGATGTTTGTGGCCTCCATGACTTAGGTTATGAAGGTCATATCGAGCGTTGGCAACCTTGGACTGGAGCGTGCATTTTCCATTGGCGACGTGTAAGCATCTAGCGGCGGCTGCCTCGGATCATGTGCCGATTTTGTTGAGCTGGAGCTCGGAGGAGCCGAGGTCTTGAGGGAAGAAACAATTCAGGTGTGAAGTTACGTAGGAATCCCACTCTGAGTTTTCTAGCTCGCTGCTAGAGTCATGGTAGAAGGAGAATGAGGGAACGACCCTACATGAGTTAGGGAGCAAACTGAAGAAACTTTCTAACCATCTCGTGAGGCGGGAAGGAACACGGGACGGCGTGGCGAGGTCATGGTCGTACACCTACATGGACCTGGTGCTGGTGGTTGGGTACGTACGAGCACGACTGGTGCCATGACCTGTACGGCGGCGGCGAGATGGGCGATCAAGAAGCAGTGCGCCAAGGATGGATGCTTGACAGATACCTTTACTCCAATGAAGCTACTATTCTCTGAATCCTGACCCAAAGTATTAGGAACTGGAACTGATATTAGTTGGATGGATCATGGCGCCACAGGACTCAACGGAAAAGTGTCTGCATCCAGCAACTAAGACTTCCATATTATGTTGCCAGGAGTTGAAGACAATAGCATCTAAGCAATCAGATGTAGAACCACAGACAATGTTTACCACAGCACGGCTGGCACGGCCGGCACGGCGGCGCACGACGGCACATATATACTGCTACGCCACAGCTGTAGAACCACAGACAATGTTTACCACAGTCACAATGCCAAGAAACAGGGATTACTGATGTCAGAAGCAACATGTCACAATGCAACTGCCGATCTTATTCTTATATCAGCTATAAGCAAAATCTCATGTTCAAATCTCATGTTCAGAACAATTGTGAACCAAGCAAAACAATATCACAATCGCATGTTCAGAACGCATTACTGAAGTCAGAAGCGTTGGGCAGGAGGAACCATAACGAAATCTAGAGGAGTGTCATCTTCAATGAGGTGCTGAGCTCTTGCCCGAACGAAGACTTGACGAAGGACCTCTAACTACTCATCCGTCACACCTGAAGCAGCTCTCACCTTCATTTCAGGAGGCTTCCCATAGGCAATCCACACCTCAATCGCCCTCCGGGCATCCTGTTCCGTCTTCAAGCAAATCAAGAAAAGAGGAAAAGGGGGAAGAAGAAGGAGCAAGGAATCAGTCCCCTGCCTTGTCACCGGCGAGGACGCCGTTGATGGAGGCAGGGGGTGGTGGAAAATCTGGAATAGGGCCGGCGACGGTGAGATTAGGGGAGGAAATCAATGGATGGAAGAAGGGAGGAAGAAGGAAGGTGGGAGACGCCTACTACTCACAGCTTACTACTCGAACGAGAGCGTTTCAATGAGAGAGTTCTCCCTAACAAGTAACCTGATTCAAGTAGCAAATCTAGAGAGAGAGAGAGAAGAATCTGGGTACAGAGAGGAGAGAGGAGAAGAATTGAGGAAGATGAACAGTAACTAGTACATGAAAGGTAGAGGTAAAGGAATGCAATGCAATGTTCTAATATTCTTTGATGAACCATTCTCTAGGTATGTCTCCCCTTATATTGAGACCGGCCATACGCAGGCCTCATAGCAGTGACGGCCCATGGCCCTCCATCAACAGCAGGCGGGCCCATATAGCTGACATTAAATTTGATCATTAACCAACCACTTCGCCTTCTGCAGGTCAAGCTGTGTTGGATACTTGGATTGGATGTGATGGCATCAGTCGCTCCAAGATTGTAATCCAGCGAGCATTGAGCTGAAACCATGAAATCAGACACGACTTCTCTGAAGAAATCCGACAATAAATAAAAGCTGTGCTGGATTTCGCTGCATGGACTTTGAACATCTGTTGGACCCATCATGGTCAACACTGATTCACTTTTGGTATGTCTGTGCTGTGCAAAGGAAAGCACCAGAGCTGAACTCACTAGGCAAAGGAAAGCACCTAAGATTTTTACAGAGGCCCTTGCGTGACATTGACATTGCCACTCTTTCAAGTCTGAACTCACCTCGTCTCTAAAGCGACACGAATAACCAGAGCTGTTGGTGGGAGCATCTTGACTTGGGAGTCCACTTGGGCTAGGGCCCCGAAGAAGGAGCAGTTGCCATACCAGCCGAAGCATCCGTCGAGGTACACCCGACCACCGACCCGTGGATAGCATTTGACAAGCAGTGACCGCACCTGGCGAAGCAGAGCTTGCAGTCGTCGGGAGAGGTCGCGGAAGCACTTGTTGGATCCGATCGACGCTAGAACATCGTGGAACGTCGAAGTTTGCTGGCGACGTGGTAACCGTGATCACCACTTAACAGATTGAAACTAGAGAAAACGAAACAAAGGCAAATTAGAGATTAATTGCTGCCCAACCGCAGCCCCTCATGTAATCTTTATTCGATATATATAGCCATGAGGCTCCCCACGTCGTACCGGCCAGGGACGCCGCCGCGTTCACCGCGGAGGCGTCTCATGCGCCGTGGTCGCCACGACGTGACGATTACAGACACGACTCAAGCTTGTCGTAACCAAGCATGACAATGGCTACGCTAAACTCTAACCACGCTAGACTCCTATAGCATTACTCCCTGATTCTACTATAACGAAATTACATGACTCATTGCAACACTCAATGACTAACAGCACTGGCCGAGGCCAAAGACGGTGCTGGGATCCGAGCCGACGGCGGAGAGGCGAAGCCGTGCCCGCCGACGATCATGTAGATGTTTTCCATGGCGGGGCACGGTTACTAGCCATCAACGAGCCTGAGGGTGGCCACGCCCAGTGCACACGTCTGCCCTGCCACGGACATCCGCGGGTCCATGAGACGCCGATGAGCAAAGCGCGAGGAGGTAGGCAAGGCAAGAGCGAGGAGTAGAAATGAGTTGCATAAACTGGGATTGTCACGGGCTTAGCAACGCCGCTACAATTAAGGAACTTCACGAGCTCGCAAAGGATGTTGCCCCCATCGCGCTTTATGCTCCAGAGACTCAAGTGCACAAGACAAGGGCTGAAGCAGTCAGTAGGTTTTGATAATTCATTTGCTGTTAGCAGTTCAGGCCGTAGCGGCGGTTTGAGTATTTTCTGGAATAATAATATTAGTGTGACGTCCTCATCGACAAGCCTAGGCGTGCTCTTGAAAAATAATATTAGTGTGACTTTATTGCCTTACTCTCGGTACCATATTGATGCATTAATCCAGGAAGGAGATAGTCACCCGTGGCACTTAACGTGTGTCTGCGGGGAAGCACATAACTAATGAGAAGCACAAGACAAGGGATATGTTAAAACATATCAAGTCATGTGCCGATTTTGTTAAAACATATCAAGCACAAGACGAGGGATATGTTAAACACATCTAGCGGCGGCTGCCTCGGATCATGTGCCGATTTTGTTGAGCTGGAGCTCGGAGGAGCCGAGGTCTTGAGGGAAGAAATAATTCAGGTATGAGTTACGTGGGAATCCCACTCTGAGTTTTCTAGCTCGCTGGTAGAAGGAGAATGAGGCAACGACCCTACATGAGTTAGGGAGCAAACTGAAGAAACTTTCTAACCATCTCGTGAGGCGGGAAAGAACACGGGACGGCGTGGCGAGGTCATGGTCGTACACGTACAGGGACCTGGTGCTGGTGGTTGGGTACGAGCACGACTGGTGCCATGACCTCTACGGCGGCGGCGAGATGGGCGATCGAGAAGCAGTGCGCCAGCCTCTGCGCGGCATCGCCAGTTGGTGAGTAGTGGCGCCAGGTGTGCGCCAAGAGGTCCCTGCGCGTGCAGGTGGTTGCTGGCAGCCGAGCCCCGACGCCTCCGCCGCTGCGTGGGCTTCTGGTGGGTGCTGTCAGTGGCGTCCTCCGTGTTCAGAACGCATTACTGAAGTCAGAAGCGTGGAGGCAGTGTGACATGCAGCATCTGCTCCGCTGCTTTGCTCAGGGGTGGTCGTTCACAAGTAAGCAAGTTTTGGGTTCAGAACAAGCTCTGCTTATCAAGACACTTCTTTCGTTTAGAAGTAAACACATTCCAACAAGTGTCAGATATGATCATCGACACACGGCACAGACCTTGTTTGGATTAATGAAAGAGTTGTCATCCATAAGGGAGAATAGTGGCAGTTGATCTGAGCGAGTTGACACTGCCCTTACGTCCAGTTGTGGAAACGCCGGTGAGGCTAACAGTGTCTGACCCAAAGCTGACAACCTGCACAGAAGCTTCTTGAGGTCATCACAGGTTTGACCCAAAGTTGACAACCTGCACAGAAGCTTCTTGAGGTCATCACAGGTTTGTAATCTGTTAGGCACAGTCAAGGATGGATGCTTGACAGATACCTTTAGTCCAATGAAACTACTATTCTCTGAATCCTGACCTAGAATATCAGAACTGGAACTGATATTAATTGGATGGATCATGGCGCCACTGGACTCAACGAACACTACTACAGAATTGATTTTGCGAGGTGTTCGAATTTTATTTTCCGTGGCGGGCATTTAGAAAACCGCCACGGAAAATAGGTGGCCTGGCACCTCCCGACCGGAGGAAAAACCGCCCGGGTTTGTCGATTTTCCGTGGCGGTTTTTAAAGAAGTCCGCCACGGAAAATCGGCCTATTAACCATGGCGGACTACTTATAAGGCCCGCCATGGTAAATATCCCCGAGGCCCGGAGCCCAGCCGAAGTCCGAACAATTCTCTTCTATCGGGCTTATATAAATACAGCACTTAGGGTTTCACTCCCCATCTCTCTCTCTCTCTCGGACATTCTCCCTCACCCCGTTCCCTCTCTCCCCCCGGGAGATCTAGAGGCGGATAGACCAGCGCGGCCGGGCCTCCTTTCCCCTCCGGCGCGGCCTCCTCTCTCCCTCCCCGTCCCGAGTAGGCCGGCCTCCTCTCTCCCTCCCGGCGGCGCGGCGGAGCCCTCCCCCTCTCCCCTCCGGCGGGGCGTGCGGCGGGCGGCGACGGACGCGGCTGGCCTTGATGGCTGGCGGCGCGCGAGGGCTGGCGGCGGCGAGCGCGAAGCGGCGGCGGATCTCGCCCCTACGCGGCGGCGGCGGTGGATTTGGCGGCCAAGGCCAAGCAAGGCGGCGGAGCTCGTCCTCACGGCGGATCCGGGGTCTGGCGGCGCGTCCCGGCCGGAGCGGACCGGGCGCGCGCGGATCCGCCCGCCGGCGACGGGACACGAAACCCTAGCGGGCCCGGCGGCCCAGATCTGAGCCCGTTAGGGTTTCAGATTGATTTTTTTTTTTTATATTTTTATTCATTAACCGTGGCGGGCATTTTGTCCGCCACGAAAATGTTTTTTGTCCGCCACGGTTAATCGTTTATGTAGTAGTGGAAAAGCGTTTGCATCCAGCAACTAGGAATTCCATATAGTGTTGCCAGGAGTTGAAGACAATAGCATCTAAGCAATCAGATGTAGGCCGGCACGGCGGCACGACCAGGCACGACGGCACATATATACTGCTACGCCACAGCTGTAGAACTACATACAATGTTTACCACAGTCACAATGCTAAGAAAAAGGGATTATTGAAGTCAGAAGCAACATGTCACAATGCAACTGCCGATCGTATTCTCATATCAGCTATAAGCAAAACTTTGTGAAGCAAGCAAAACAATATCACAATCGCATGTTCAGAACACATTACTAAAGTCAGAAGCATGGGGCAGGAGGACCATAACGAAATCCAGAGAAGTGTCATCTTGAATGAGGCGTTGAGCTCTTGCCCCAACGAAGACTTGACGAAGAACCTCTAACTGCTCATCCGTCACACCTGAAGCAGCTCTCACCTTCATTTCAGGAGGCTTTCCATAGGCAATCCCACCTCAATCGCCCTCCGGGCATCCTGTTCCGTCTCCACAATTGTGAACTGATCCCATTCTGGTGGTGCAGCAGTTGGCGCGGCCACAGCTTCTCACATTTGCCGATGTAATTGTTGACAGTGTCAGCCGTCTTGGCAGCAGAGACTAGAGCTCCTGTCATAGGTCGGTTCAGAGTGCCCCCAACTATCTCAAGAGCAACAGCGGCAAGTGGATTTTGTCTCTGGACTTCGAAGAACATCCACAGCGATCTTCGCAGCCTGCTTCGCACTCTCTTTCCGCGTTCTCTTGCTCACGTCATGAGATAGCGGCCACACCGGTGTACCTTCGTGGTGACACCGCAACGAAGACGGGCAACCGGGCGTCAAACCGGTAGTTCGTCAGGGGGCGAGCTCGTCGGCGTAGGGGATCCACCGAAGATCCTCCTCGCACAGCGACGAGAGGCGGACCACCTGTCTTCCTCGGCTACGCCGGGACGGCGTCACAGCCCCGAGCGCTCGAGGCGGCACGGCAGGCGGCGCCCGGCCCGGCCCCAACTCGAGATGGACCTCTTCCTCAAGCTCGTCGCGCCTCTGGGGCTCCGGGGCGTTCGTCGATGCCTCACCGCTTCCCCACCACGATGACGACGATGTCGGCGTAGTACGCGTCGGCGGCGCCCGGCAGCGTCCGGGAAGGATTCTCACCGCGCCGCCCCGCCGCGACCCTGCTGGCCACTCCTACCTCGCCGTGTGCCGCCCGATCACCAGCGCCCACCGTCAAGGGGAAGGGATCACCATCCCGGCGTTCCTGGAAGCGACCTCGGCCACGCGCGCTCTCGAGGGCGCCCAATGGGCATCATCTTCGATCACGGAGGCCAAGGGCGGTGACGGCTTCTTCGTCGCCCAGATGAAGAGCGCGCCGCACGCCGAGGCCACGCTAATCCTCATCCACTCGGCGCCGCAGACTGCTGGAGCGTCGCCGAGGTGCGCGCCGAGGCCAGCGCTGGCACGACTTTCATGATTTGCCCAGCCATGAAAGAACGAAACATCTAAAGTTGGGTTGGGTAGGACCCATAATACAGACACACTTATTTATTCCGGCAAAGCTGCTAATGACACGAGAAACTTTCCACGGTGCATATTTGTTTAGGTGGATGGGACAAACCATTTTTTGTTTGCTTGGGTGGATAAAATGGATAGCATATATATATTATTTAAATATAACAACTAATTAGAGACCATAAATACTCCTATGTACTAATACTAATTTTGTCATGATAATCACTAATTTAAGACAAATATGTTAATAGTAGCCTGCTCTGACCCACTCTTCTCTCTCTGTTAGTGTTAGTCCGGTACTCTCGAAAACCTTAGTCTGTGACCTACAAGATAATTGGAGTATGAAAGAGAGAAAATGAGATGAAGTACCAGACTAATGTTTTGGAGAGTGAGGAGAGAGCTACCTTGCCCTTTCCCCTTGTGCTCTATTTAAAAGGAAGGTGAGAGGAGTAAATCTTCATCCCTACCCTTTTTTGTATATAAATTATACGGAGGTTTGGACCTTCTTGACCTTGGGTCTTATTACATAGAAGGAGATAGGCGTAGTCGCCCCTACACTGAACAAATTGTCTAGCTCCATAAAATCAAACTGATCATTTGAAGGAAGAAATCTAGAGTTATTTATAAGGAGTTATTTTTTTGACTAATTTGCAAGAAAGGTACAAAGAAGTCGTGGACAAGGATATAAACTACTGGTACCCAATATGTGCTCCTCTAGATTAAAAAAAACAAATTCTATTGAATGTTTTCCTCATTATTTTTGATGTGCTCACTTATACACTTATCTTATCAGAGGCAGGCAGAAGATGTTAATGGAGGCAAGCAAAGTACATTGCCTCCGTTCAAATGCCGGCGTTGACATGGCTTTACAGAGAGTCTGGTATCCATTCACTACACGGACAATTACTATAGGGGCGGCTGACGACCCTCTTTGGGGTGGTTTTGCCAGCCGCCCCTAACTCTCTGTTCTTGCAGTGACTGTCAGCGCTTCATCCCCAACCGCCCCTACTATTCGAGCCGCCCCTATTGTATATTCTCAGAATTTGTATTTTCAAAATTCAAAATGAAATAGCAAAACATTTTTATTAAAATAAATTAGGCAAGTCCTCCACCGGTCAGCCACCTGCCTGCTCCTTTGAAGACGGAAGTTGCGTAAGATCACATGCTACGCGGCCACCTCACGTGGAGCCTCCTCTCCACTGCGTTACACACTTGTATGTGTCCATATCTCATTCCGAGTCCCCATATATTATACAAAAAAATTAACTATTTGAGGCCCTAAACGGATTTGAATTAAAAAAAGTGGTCAACTATAAAGTTTTATAATTTTTCAAGATCTACAATTTTCATTTAGGGTATTTCACTATCCAAGGTCATTCACAAAATTTGATTTCAAATTTGAGACATTTGAGCGTACTTTTGCATGACAAGATAATTTCAAATAAAAAGGTGGTCAACTACAAAGTTCTATAACTCTTCGAAATCTACAATTCTTATTTAGAGGTTGTGTCATGATAGGTTTATTAGCATAAAAATCATGATTAGGATTTGCATTTAAAACTTGAAATTCAAATTTGACATGTCTTGGATTCTGCATTCACTATATCGCTATTGATTTGACGAAGAGTCTGCCATCACTAATAGATGGTCCGTCAGCTCATTTCCACTGTCTGAGGGCACTCCCAACCCAGACTCTACTCATAGAGTCTTAACATCAAAGACTCTATCATAAGAAACTATAGTCCCCAATGCAAATTTACTATCATGGAGTCTATGCTATGATTCACCCCTCCTCCACACCGGATCTTCTGCTCCCAAACTGCACGCCCACAAATTTGCTATCGTGGATGCCTGCAGCTATCGTGACAATTCTTCAGAAATTGAATGGATAAAATTTTCCCAAGGAACTGAATCAAAGCCAAAACTTAGCGGAAGTGCAGAACACATCCTATCACGACCACATTGGATAGGAACGGGTAAAAAAAATCCCTTTTCACCGTGAACAAGCACAGCCAGGATAATAATTTTGTAGTCGATCAATCTAGATGAACACGAATAGAAAATTCTAAGGAAAGCATCCACGATCCATCCGCTGCTTAACACAACAATTGAAAATGCCGCTTAACACAACAACAATTGAAAACCAGAGTATTAGCTGGTGGATTGAGTTTGGAACAAGGCATGAGCCGACTTCGCGTGACAATGCAGCTGTAAGTTTGGCGCTGATTGCTGGAGATTCAGGGGCGGCGGCGCCAGGCAGCCGCGCAAAAGCCCTCCGTGGATGGGGTCACCTGGCTGCTGAAAGCTTGGCGCTGCTTGCCGGATCCATGGGCAGCCGCGACGGGGCAGCCACGCACTCGCGCGTGGGTGTAGATGGCGGTCTCGGGCGACCGTGCATGGGAGGAGGGCGGCGGCGCGCGCGGTCTTGGGGATGAGTAGCGGCGGCGGGGGAGGATGGAGCACGGGATCCATGGAAACGATGCTCACCTCCCCAGCGCGCGACGTCTCTGTGGAGTCTACTGCCTACTAGCCTTGAACCGCAGGAAGACTCGACGTCTAAACAAGAAAAGAAACTAAGTCTTCATTTTTTCATTTCTCTCTTCAATAAATATCTCGCCACATCAGCAATTTGCCTACGTGGCAATATAATTAAAGGCTTTAGACTCTATCGTAGAGTCTGGTTTTTGTCAGTTAATTTTGACACTAACCGGATGGCCCACCAATTCCAGCGGACATTCCGCCAGAACATCCCTTATGCAGCGGATGTGAGGTGTCACTTTATAATTCAACCTGGCCCCACATATCAACACAAGTGTCCATCTCGTGAGAAACTAACCTAGGGAGGATAGCGAGCTCAATCCTTCATTGTCACTCTCTCTAGTCTATAGAAGGGAGTCAATTGAATTTTGATGTGCATCACTTAGATAAGAGTTTAGTTAGTTTAAACTACGGTAGTTAGTGAGAGTGGCTCATCTCTCCTCCATTTAGGGTGATAAATAAAAGGAGGGGGCGTTTCTCAAAAAGCAAAACAAAAACAAACACATTGCTAGGTTTTTAAGGTACATGCAACGTGGGTGAGCAACCCCGTGGACCCACCCCGTGAGGCCGCTCCCGTCGAACTCTCTCCACCCCACTGCAACTTGGGACAGAGCATGCCGAGCCGTGCTAGCATCTGAATGGGTCAGAACCATGATCCTCCTGCTACCGAGATTATCCTATAGTCAGCCCGCTAGGCAATAATCCTGTCCCGCACGGCCGTGTTCCGCTCCGAGGCAAGCTCGTGTCGCGACTTCCACTTGATTTCTATACCCCTTTTTTGTCTACTAGTGTTGAAGGCGTGGCCTTGCATGGTTGAGCCTAGTTCTCCATGTATTGGGCGAGCCCATTAAAACGATAGAAAAAATACTGGAGCACGCAAGGTCCTTTATGTGGCAGTCGCCGAGTCGAGTCCTGTACTGACCTGGCCTATGGCAGCACCCATTGAGTTCACGCGGACTGAGCTTTATGTCCCACATCGTTTTTTTCCTCATGTACTTTAGGTACGGTCTGGCCCATTAGTACACTACTAGATACTATGTGGAACAAAAATAGAACACTACTAGACACTATGTGGAACAACCTACTATATACAATTATGGTACTTGATTAGTATCATTAGATAGATCTGAATATTTTTTTATAATAAACTTATTTGGATTATTTGGATATTGCAAATAATACTAATATATTCTACATACCTGGTTGAATTTGAGAAAATTTGAACAACACAGTCTCATATAAACAAATAAAATTAAAAATAAAAATAGAAGGAAAAAATAGTCATGTAACCTTGGAAATAAAATTAAAATACCTGAGAAAGAATAAATAAAATAAAGCATCACGTGTGTTACTTAAACAACCTAAAACATATCACAGAACATCCCTCTTATACTACTTGAACATTTGTAAACATAGAACATTATTGTTACATTACATGAATAAATTTAGTCGGATCCGTTTATTAACAAAACAATAGGCTTGCAAGGTACCTAAAAGCTAACAGATATGGGTCCTTGTTTGGTTTTGGTAATTGAGTGACAGCTTTAGGTGGACTAATATGTGTTTGAGTGAAAATACATTGGAGATTAGTCCTCAAGTGAATGTGATAAAGGAGCTCATTGCATAAGAGACCCGACATGGAGTCATGTGACTAAGGTGGAAAAGATCAAGAGAAGGCTTGGCTTGATAGACCGGTTGCAAGTGTGAAGGGTAAGTCCGAGGCTTTGAAGTGATTGACCATGTGGCGGTGAACCTTGAGTAAGACTTGGCGTCGATGGACCGACACAATAGTGAAGAGCTAGTGAGGTCAGGATCGATGAACCAACAAAAAGTCACGTGATGATATGAAGTGAATGATATCATTTGTCGATCAAGGTTGGGATACTCACCCTCGAATTCAGTAGCTATAAAACATATATAGACCAAAGAATAAAAGTAGAGACATAAATCTAGGTATTTTATTTCTTAGTCTAGATGATGGAGAAGCACAAGACACACGAAGAAAATGTTAACTCAAGAATACATGATGCTTCTTGCTAACTACAGAATTGTCTAGACTGCACAATTCCACTATTTTTCACCACAAGACACAAAAAGAAAAGATCCATGGTACACTACACATTTTTTCCAATTAACTATGACGTCTTGCTCCACTAAGATTGACACGTTTTGAACAAACTCGGGATGAAAAACAAGATTGAATATGCGAGGCTTGAGGAAAAGACAACTCCTTTGACAATAAGAGCAACTACACCTACCTCATAAAATTTTTACCACAAAAGACAAACTTTAACCATCTTTTTTTTTTATCCTCTCCAATAAAAATGGCTTCAAATAGTGTAACATTTAGTTGGGAATTTGGGTTTAGGTGAGGGAAGCATTTCTCCAAAACCTACCTTGAACATTCTAACAAAGGTGGACAACCCATTTGGCCTCTCTTGGGCCTATCTAGAGAGGCATAGAGAAGCCACTCAAATGCTCCATAGATCTCAGAAAAAGAATTAGCACTACTCTTGTTGTATTATGTGATCTGAAGCAAACGAGGACAAGAGAAAGAAATACCACACATGGTACTACCAAAAAAATGTTATATCACATCCTAGAAACATGCCTCTAGCTACCAAGACAAAATTATGTGGACCTTCCCATAGCCGGAACAACCCATATTTTTTTATTAATGAATCAAATGGCAAATGGAAACCACAACATTGACTACTGACATTAAAAAAAAACTTAGAGGCTGTTTGGTTCGCACCTAAGTTTGCCACGACGTCATGTGGCGAGCCACGCTGTGTGGCGGCGGCGGCGGCCAAAACGCTTCGCCGAAACTGTGGCGAAAAAGCAGCAGCTGCATGCGTATACGACAAGGACTGCATGCATATACGACAAAGATGGCCGCCTCAAACTAGTTGCCAACCAAACGAACGCCTTCATCAGCGGCGGCCACGAGCGTGGCAAGGCGAATCGTGGCTCGAACCAAACGGGCCCTTAAACTGACGCAGCATAGATCAAACAAATACTACCTATCACCACTTGAGCTAATCTCTGAACAATAACCATGACCAAAAGTGCAAGCAATACACACATGGCTTCTCTTTTAAAGTCATCAAAAAAAAACATACAAGGGACAAAGGCTTGACTATAAAGCACATAAACTAATCTCCAACCCAATGAATAAAATGAAAACATCAAGCACATGTTTAGCTAACGACAGCATAGCTTCTTCATATTTATGTATCTTTAAATGTACAAAAATAAATGGTAGTAAATAATACATATTTTTTCCTAAAAATGGCCAACAACTTCCATGAAGACACACTATTTTTATTCTGAACTTAAGCATGCCTAAACTTCATTTGAAATCAAACAATGAAATCTTCGCTTCTGATAATGATTGGTAAATTATTGATATCTATGAAAAAACTTAGCCAAAAATTATGAAACTATATCAGACCTTATAAAGTTATACATTGCACAACTTTTCTTCTATATTCTCCTTCAGTAAAAATCATCAATATATCATAATCAAGGTTGTAATATCGAGCACAAATTCTACCGTAAAAAACAATTCACATCAGAAACATATGTCTAAAGTTATATAATATTTAAGATATAACATTGCATTATACACCACTGGAAAAGATGCTTAAAAACTCTACAAATTCGGTATTCATTGCAACAACTAGTTTGACCCTTTAAAATTTCCAAAGACTAAATCAGTATACTAGTGTTGAAATCATCATTTGAACAACAACAGGCGGACTAAACAAAATAATTCATAAAATATAAAGCCTAAAATCATAAATTTCACGAGCCAAAGGATCAAGGAAAGATCTATAACTTTGGTATTCAAGTGTTTAACCAATTCGGCCATTTCTCATGTTTGCTGTGTAGGAATCTTGCCATCTCGGCCACCCAAAGTCCAAAGAGTTTTCGTTCTTTTCCCCTTGAGACTCGAACCTTGACCTTTAAATCTTTATCTGATTTCTTTTTCATTTTAAAATGACAAAAGAGAAATCTCTAAATATTACACATGCTGCTTCTGATCCAAGAGAAATTCACACGATCTGTTGATCAGGTGCACTCACTTTTTTATTTGTTGTAGTAAGGAAAAGTTATGAATCCCATCTTCTATTTATATCATCATATTTTTAAAACTGAATTGTGTTTTCTTCTTTAAAATGCAGTAGGTTAAATGTCCATCTACATAAGAATTAAGAGAATAAATTTCATAAATAAACAGTTTTAAACATACAAGACAACAATAATAAACATCTATGTCCACACAATGAAAGCGACAGTAAACAAACACCTATGACCTGCCCACACAATGAAAGAGACCATACAAGCAATGACTACCATAGGAGAGTCCACCACTACACCAACAATTGCATTTCTCCTATACATGAGCGCAGAAAAAGGAAGTTGTAAAGAAAAGGAATGGCGTGGATTTTGCAATTGTAATGCATGTATTGAACTCAGGAAGGACACCATGCATGGAGCTTAGCACGGTGGAGCCGGAGCCTGTGGCTTATCATCTATCCTCAGATCATTTTTCATCTTGGGAGACGGCTCTGTACCACAATAACAAATGATAGCACTATAGCCATAGGGAACAAGATCTAAGTTATAGTAGATATGGCCCTATCACCATGGTGGATTGGTAGGGATGGAGAAGTGGCATAGAAGGAGGCCAGGCGACATGGTCCACATGTCAATGGCATTGTAGGCTTGCCATCGTGGACTCCCTCTTTTCCTATAAAATTAGGATCCAAGCCTTTTGTACTAATGACAACGTAGTAATCGATAGTTTGAAATTGTCATTTCTTCATGTAGTAGGTTTCTAGAAACAGACGTTAGACAAAGGAACAAAAAACTTACAAGATGTGGCCTTCAGTATGTACTACTTTCCCATTGTGGTTAGGACGAGACATCAACCACCAGTACCTGTTGTTGTCAGGCCCTATGTTTGCTAATTCTGGTTCTCCCTCCTGCAAAGGGTTGCTCTGTCATACCTCTATCCTCAAATGGAAGAATTTTATTTTGATGATTAGTAGGATAGAATTTCCACGTACTGGGTGGTTGATCTGATTCAAAAGAGCCTCAAGTCTCTTGTTATTTTAGGGGTTTGGATATCTAGAAGAACTAGGAGAACTCTCCGCGCGTTGCTGCGGGACTTTCGTGTTAAGTGAATACAGTCGTGTTTTCTACGTACATACATGTTAATTTGTGATCATATATAAGTTGTCGTGATGTTCTGACTTCTGAACATCCACAGAAAATCAAATAATCATGGTGATCTGGTATGAAATGCCAAGACAAAAAAAACCTGAACTCATTCATGAACAGTACACATCATGACAATAAACTCCAAGACGACGAAGCATCAATTCTATCTATCACCGTCAAACACTAAGCTCGCACCATCAGGCATGAGGTGCACAAAATTAAAAATAAGAGAAAAAAATTGTTGCTCAAAAAAATTTGAGAATTATGAACACCCAGTTTTATTGACGTCGCAGGTTGGCGCGTACACAGTGAATCATTCGGTGTCACCAGCGCTGTGTCCACCACCACCACAGATTTGATCAGTTGCATGCGTGTTTACATACTACCATAGCTTATGTGGTCGTTAATATAAACATGGCCAATGGGCTCTGGTCACATCGCTGGACTCCGCTACCGGCACAAAAGTTTTCCTGATCTCCGCCGACGGCTCGTAGTCGTCAAAGACGTCCGCACCGGTGAGATCTGCGTTGGCGACGACGAAGAGTGCGCCCTTGTTGTTGCACTCGATCTGCAGCCGTCCATCGGGATCAACACGGAGAGCCGCCCGGCGAGTGGGTAGAATGGCACTGGAGTGACGGCCAGCGCCACCCTCAGCCGGTCCGGCGCGAAGGAGCCCGTGCCCAGGGCAGCACCGCCCTGCGCCGGTGCAGGGTAGTAGTAGACGACCGGAGTGTGAGTCCTCGGCACGTACGGCAAGGTCAAGGTTGGACAACCAAGCAGCTGCTGCAGCGTCTCCTCGCTCGGCGCCACCAGCGCTGTGTCCACCACCACCACACCTGCTTCATCATCTCTCTCCCCTTTGCTGCCAATCGGGTGTCGCACGTTGCCACCGCACACACAAAAGCAGGGACATGGCGGAGGTACACACGAAAGGAAAAAAGCTGGAGCGACCGAGTGGTGCTGTTTGCTGCGTCTTCTCCATCTTTCTGTGGCTGAAGCTTATAAATAGCAGCTGATCGACAGGGAATGGACGGGCACGGCGGCGAATTGATGATAACTAGGAGGACTCTCCGCGTTGCAGCTGGTACGAAGAAGAAATATATCAGAGAGAATTAGTGGACACCTCACAATTCATGTGGCTGTAGCAAAAAAAAATCTATGTCATGCTGTAAATATAATAATAATTTTCCAAGCTCATAGCAAGGGTTTCATATATCTAATGTAAACATAAATTGATGAAATCGAAATATGAATATGAATCTTAGAGAGAAAAAGGAACCCTGAAAAACATATTATGAAAGGAAACTTCGATTTTATGTGCCATACCAAAGAACAGACTTTTAGTTTCGTTGGTGCTAGCTTGAGATAATAACGTATCCGCATGCAAGGATCTACGATATGTTGTGATGGTCTGAGTTCCAGATTAAGAACCGCATGGAATCTAACTTAACACCATTACCAGAACGCTGTCATTTAAAGAAACGGGGCATCGATATCTCCGGCGGCGCAGTCTAGATCTTGGCGTCAAGCCCCTCATTGTCTTTGACAGCGGTGGCGCGGCAGATGGGCAGGTTGGCGCGCGCGTGAGCATCCAGCGGTCTGACGTAGTCGTGGTGGACGAAGCCGTGCCCACACGCCGGCAGCACACGAACCTCCTCCCCGCCCGTGTAGTACTCCGCCAGGAACACCGCGCATTCCTCTGGCTCATCGCCGTCCTCGGCGGCACCAGCACCGTCTCTGCCACTGCCTGCAGGGTCCTGCATCACCTGCACCAGCACCACAGACGGGGATCTCCTCGAGTGCGCGCTTGGTCTCCTCGGCAACAGCAGCCGCCTGCCGCTGCGTCTCGCCGCCCTCAGGTTGTTGCCGGGAGCAGAAGCCACCGAAGATGGTGTTGAGCACGACGTACGACATGCTGAAGACGAAGATCAAGATGGTGGTCGCCTCCCGCTCCACTTCTGCACACACCACGGTCGATTGTTTATTAGATTTATATAGAATTGATTGGGTGGAACAGGAACCGCAGTTGGTTGATCCAATTCTAGTGGATCACTCAATGCCGTGCCTCTTCGTTTGCATGTTGTGCCTCTTCGTTTGCATGCTGTGCCTCTTCGTTTGGAGCTGCGGAACCGCCGGTGGAATTTTTTTTCTACTTGTAATACCCAAATATAAAAAAAATGTAGAAAACAGGTGAGAAAGGAAGCAGGTCTTACTCACTAGGAATAGTGATTGTTGCAATAACTGTGGGCTCCCAACAGGCTGTTACACGCTTTCCAGGATTCGGAGCCAAAGCAGCAGGGTTCTCAACTTGCACCTTGCTGATAAAACAACCTAAAAGTTTTAGTATCCTACCAGAAAACCAAGGTAGTAAATACAATTATGAGTGCACACCTTCCATCACCATATTAAAAAAAAATATAAGGTATTGTTGGTATGGTCGATATGACATGAGCTCCATATTCCTAAATAAATGCAATGACAATCAGAACCTCAAGGCAATTTAAAGGCCACACAAATTATTTACACTATATCACATCTTATATTTTCTCTTTTTGCCATCATATTCCAATTTCCCCCTTATATGTTCAAATGAATGGAAGAATTTCAAGGCTAACACATGGTAACCAATGTACTTAAAATATTAAAATATATAGGACTGTTAACCTTATGAAAAAGATATTCTCTAGCCTTTTTCTGCAAAAATATTTCATGCCTCAAAGTTACAAATTTCCTCGAGATACTTAACATAATAATTAGGAGTGAAGCTCTTTAATTACTTTTTCGAAATCAATTGATGTATTGTTTGTGCTGAGTAAAAAAATCTGCAATAGCAAAAAAGTAACATATCAAAGTTATGCAAAAAAACTATACTTGTTCAAGCCGCTGATGGAAAACATCCATGTGTAGCAATCCTAGGAAGCCACATCTATAAAGCAGTCATAGAAAAAGTGAAGTCATGTCCCATACTCAGTGTATTGAAAACAACAGAAGCAAACTACTTCGCATGTACAAAATCTGGTACAGTGGTACCTGAATCCCATGCCAAGTGCATTGCTTATCTCCTTTGTAACATAGACACTGGCATCATTACATGTTAGTTTCTCAATCGCATGGTTAAGAGCTTCAAAGTCAGAACCATCAGAAGGATAGAGACCAGAGAAGACCATGTGTTTTGCAGACTTGAAACCTTTAAGGATATTCTGTATCATGTCGCATACAACCAGAAACCTGAAAGGCTATTCTGTATCATGTCACATACAACCAAAAATGAAAGAAAGGGGATATGAAACAATGTTATAGGAGTTTAGGACTGCAATAGATCATTTGTGTTCTTTTCGGGCTAAATCATACAAAATGAAAAGTGAAAAATGCAGAGGCCATAAAATGTTTTGAGACTGGGATTCCATACCAGGAAGTGGTTCGACAGTGCACTTCGCCTGGTGAAGGGTATCACCAATGCGTGCTTCTTTAGTCTGAACGCATTCCACTAATAGCATATCCAACTTGCCCAGTGTAGAGAACTCCAGTAGGTTTAAACTTAGGGTGCATAATCCCGACATCAAGAACTTCATGTGCATGACCAATTGCAGCTGAAGCAATCTTATCACATTTACGCAGAGCACCATCAACAATAGCAACATGGCAAATCACTCCTTTGTATTCATCATAGTAGGAATCCAAAAGCAACATCCGTACAGGTGCATCACAATTCCCAGGTGGGGAAGGTGTGTGTTTAATAACAGCAGGCAATACCTTGCATACATGTCATTCAGATTCAGTCAATTCTCAAGTAACACACATGGAGCCAACAAATTACAAAAACCAGGCATTCAGTAATCATAAATCAGTACAGATTTCAGGTTCAGGCAATAATATTTCAGATTTCAGAACACTCCAAAGGAAACAGAAGAGAGAAGCAGGGAACGGAGAGCACATACCAACCTTGGGCCTTGGGGCTTCAGCTTAGGGAGGACACCGACGGGGAGGGACCACCATGACACAGGCGCCCACGCCCCGATTGCCGGCGAAGACCAAGACCGCACGCATCCCGCTGGGCTCTGGGGCGGACCTCTTCTTCCTCCTCGTCATCGCCGCCGCCGTCGGAATCGCTGTCCCAATCCATCACCGCGGGAACCCTAGCTCATGCCGGGGTGGGTTGTGGTCGGAGCGGCGGGTGCTGCGGATGGCGCTGGGGGCAGGAGGCCGGATTTATACCGTGGCGCGACATGGAATCGGAGGAGGCAGAAGGCGGCAGCGGTGCGGAAGGGGATCGAAGGGGAGGAGGTGCGAGCCACTACGGCGGAAGAGGAAGGGAGGAGGCGGGCGGACGGAGACGCTTCGCGGCGTGCGTAGGGAGCGATCGGATGCGGAAGGAGGCGACAGGTGGGATGCGGGACCCATCGATGATGTGGCTTCACCACAGCTCGAGAGAACTCCTAAGTGGGGGTTTACCATATAGAAGGTTTAGATGCTCATGCATGCATTCAAGTAGAATTGGAGTTGGAGTTTTTAGTGGGCCGAGAATTCATAGCAGCGCGTGCCCATGCATGGCCGTTTATGCATGAAAGGAATGCCACGTTGAGGGAGATGAAGAGACGATGGCAGCCGGTGGACTTGAAGGCCAAATGACCAAAGCATGCAAATAGACCATTAAAGGAGATAAGGTTAGTGGGACCCGTTGATGACGTGGCTTCACGAGATCGCAGAGAACTCCTCTAGTGGGGTTTGTCTATATAGAAGTTTTAGATTTCACAATATATACATGTATTTTTTATGGGATCCTCCCAGTGTGGTCCGAGGTGTGTCAAGAGGAGGATTTGCATTTTGGGGGTTTGGCTGGAGCACAAGATGTTAACTTTCTATTTGACCCTTGTGCTAGAGGAAGGTTGACCCATTTGTCGTGGTCAGTCTATTGTTGAAAAGTGCACATTTGTTGCTTTTGATAGGTCTTGGTGTGGGTTTGTGCGGGTCTTTTGTAAAGAGATCTTTTCCCCGTACATTTTATGTTCTCTTCTTAATATTATGATACACAACCTGCATTTTTGAGAAAAAAGTGTAATAATTAATAATCTAGTCATTGTGTTACATTCAACCAACGTTATTGAGCAATACTCTCTCCATGCGTATGATATTGTACTATGCTTGATTTTGTTTATTATGTTACGTTTATCCTTTTACAACAGAGAAAAAGATCTTAGAATAATCTTTAGTACAAAATAAAGAACCTTCGAAAAAAAAAAATGATAATGGTTTGATGCCTACATAGGTCGTACTAGAGGTTGAATTAGATAATCCAAGAAAGGTCGAAGAGGTTCAAGGAACTCAATGTAATTTATAAACCAAAAGGGATAGTGATGAAGATTGCCCCTCCCACCTTCCCTATAAATAGAGCCCAAAGAGCAAGGGTAAGGGCAAGGTAGCTCTCTCCTCACTCTCCAAAACCCTAGTATCATATTTCCTTTTATTTTTTTCTCTCATCTACTCTTTCATTTTTCCAATTCCATGAAATTCAAGTCAAGGCAAAAGGAAATTGTTGTAATATTATAGGGGTAGGGTTTTGCGTCACGTGTGTTCATAGGGGAATTGTTGGAATATTATAGGAGATTCCCGAAGTCACCATTGGTACCTCGTAGGGAAATTGCTCATAGGGGTAGGGTTTGTGTGCGTGTGTTCATAGGGGTGAGTATGTGTACGTGTTGTGAGTGCCCACGTTGTATTGTGTAATTCTAAAAAAAAGATGGACGCGTCACCTAGTACTAGAACTAGAAAAGAGCGTCATCCTCATCCCACGAACCCAATGCAAGGTCTAGAAGCCACCTCCTCCTACAACGCCGTCGCACTTTGGATCCACCACTACTACTCGAAAGCCGTGTCAAAAGGGGCACGCCAGGCCGCATGGGCGGCGCTGACGGGTAATGCCGTTGTGCATGGTATTGTTGGAGAAGGTGAACGACACCTTCTTGCCGTAGGGGAGCAGCAGGCGGCCGACCATGTAAAGGCGGTAAGCCCCGAGGGAAGTCGGCGACGGAGATGAGCATGTGCGGCCGGTAGAGGCGGTTGCCCGTGCAGGAGAGGCATGTCTCTAGGCCCTCGGCGAATTGAGGCGCCCGACCTTCAGCGGCGTCGCCAGTTGGTGAGGACTAGTGGCCATAAGTTGTAGAGTGCAGAGTAAATTTGGTTTGTGATAGTGTCGTGGGGCCATGATCGTCGAAGAGGGGACCCTCGTCTGCTTCTGGTATCTGTCCGAGGAGGAGAGCCGCTGGAGATCCCACACCCACCTCAGCTCCGACGAGATGTTCGGCCGTGACCCCCTGGTGTGGTCGCTCCGCCTGCGAGCGCCTCCCGTGCTCGGACCGCTGGACCCCAACATCCCGACCCGCGTCGTCTTCGGCGACGGTACATGCTCCACCTACTTGCCCCATGCGATGCCGGATGAGATGGCTTTGTTGAGGGTCAGCGCGCGCACAGTGGATCGATCGTGTTCCACATCCCTCCTGCACCTAAGAGTAGCTTGTCAGAGGCCATAAGCAGCGCTGTAGAGGAAGGCAAGCAAGCCGGAGTGGTACTTTTCGCACCGTGAAGAAAGCAAGACCGTACACCGATAGCTTACCTGCGGTGGTGCAGCTCGTCGGGGCAACTTGGAGCTTACCCCACACAGCTGTTGCCATGACGACGGCCCGCGCCCCAAACCGTCAATAACTATTTCACGATATCAGAGCATACTTCGTCGTGGTTGCTAAAGAACTAGCCAGGGGTGCCTCAAGCATTGAGCCGGGCGGTGGGTTCCTTGTAGGAGGGCCATCAGGCGCTTAAGTATTGGGAGAATTGGAAGAGGCCGCACAATATGATGCTTGATCCTGCGCCAGGGTGGCTACAGTCTCGTTCAGCATCACGTGGAAGAGTGGGAGATGGTCAGCGGACAGCCCAACTGAGCAGAAGCTTTGTTTCCCCCTTGTTGCATGATTGATTCTGAAACTTTAGGCCCAAATTGATGCGTTATAGTGCTAGTATGTCTAAACAATGCCTGTGGGCGGTGTTCGGCTGAACAGCCTGCCGAGAAACTCTGAATGTTGGTGTGAGGTCTGCTGTTATAGAATAGGGAAACTCTAGATGTTTTAAGCAAGTGATTTCAGCCTTTCAGGCTTTCATTCTTGAAGCTTCAACATGCTTGCAATATGTGGATGTTTTAGGCAGTAGCCGGCAATGGCTTGTTGCTGAAATGATACTGATGCTGATTTCTTTGAGCTTATGCGCTTATCTCTGATGGCTACAGTATGCATGTAGGAAGTTCTCGTCTTAG
Organism: Hyparrhenia diplandra; assembly: GCA_015847255.1. Taxonomy (NCBI): domain Eukaryota; kingdom Viridiplantae; phylum Streptophyta; class Magnoliopsida; order Poales; family Poaceae; genus Hyparrhenia; species Hyparrhenia diplandra. Next base: position 79,535 of record JADLZK010010240.1, read on the forward strand.
ATAGTCAGATTCAGTCATTGTATGAAATCAGCCTTCACGGCGATGCAGCAAACTGAAATGAAAGCCCTCTGTCCCAACCATTCATAATCACACCACCCCATGTCATGCATCAGATTAATTAACAACAGTCAACCAACTGAATGTCTAATCCTAATCAATCAATCCCAAGAAAGAGAAACCCCAAGCAAAGCAAAGCATGCATCAGAGATGCCGGCAATGGCTTGTTGCTGAAATGATAATGATGCTTGTGCCAAGAGCTACTCTTTTTCTTTGAGCTACTGTTTGTAACATTATATATATATGTAATTAAGATGGGACATCGCCCCCCGCTCAGGTCCTGGTTTTTTTCTTGTGCACACCGGCCTAATATGCACACGTGCACACTAACGATCTGGGACGTCCATTTCTCATCTAGTGTCCAGGGAGCGAGCAGGGTAATTTTTCACTTTAACGCCCGCACTCGCGTGGTGTTTTGCAAAAAAAAAAAACCCCCCGCTTCGGGGCCCCGAGGCCGATCCACTCTCCACCTGCGCCCGTCCGCACTTTCGCGGAGGGGTTCTTTTCCCCATCGCGGAAAACGGACGCCCCGGCTAGGGCTAGGACTCCCCCGGCGGCCCCTCACCGCTCCCTCGCCGGACCGGCCGGGCGCCCCACGGCGGTGCACCCTCCCCTCCGCTTCCCGACCGGGGGACGCGCCCCACGGCAGTTCCCTCCGCTTCCCGACTGGCGAGTATCCGTTGAGGCGTCGGGGAGGCTGGGGCGCAACGGCATGGAGGTGGCTCTGCTTGGAGACTTCTAATATGCCAGGTCTTGATTCTGTGATTAAACAAATGACTGCATTCAGTCATGTACTGTTCTGGACATGTTATTTCTGGAACAAAGTACTTCTAACCAATCCTGTTATTCCTAGTATTCCACAGTAAAATAGAGTACGATCTATGGACCTATTTTAACTAACAGGGATGCTGCACAGAGATTTGAATGAAAAACACATATTACATACTGGGAACTTGTTTTTTTTTTGTTCATCAATGCATAGATAAATGGTATCATCCTGTATAGTTGTTTGTATAGAGATTATAGAAATTTATAACTTGAACCTAGTCTTGTCTGAAGGTTAACTGCTTTGCTGTTAAGCGGCCCTCACAATGCGCCCTTGTGTGTAAAAAAAACAATCAGCTTAGCGGCTTTCAATTTAATCAAAACCATTGAACCCTATTGATTCATCAAATATAAATTGTATGCCAAGTTATGACATGTGTGCAGCAAGATGCATTTTCTTGATCAACTTAAATCTACTCTTCATTCAGCTATGGTGAATGGTGAACGAGGTTATTTCGTTCAAAAGTCTCTTCAAAGTTCTGACCACTGCAATTAAACAAGTGCATAGAGTATTATATAAACGGAATAAATAATTAGTTACACAATTTGTATGTATTATGTGAGATGAATTTTTGAAGCCTACTTAGTCCATCATTTGTAAAAAAATCTTTTATCTATCTCTATCTCTACCATTTTAGTTGAACTTCAAATGTTTTCGCCTTTTAAGATTCTTGAATGATTTATAATTTTAAATTGAGGAAGTAACGGAAGTTTAAGTTCAATGCGGCGTGCGCATTCAAGAGTTCTCGATTGTTGTGGTACTAAACGAAGGCGCGACAGGGAAGCAGAGCGCAATGCGGCATGCACATTCAAGAGTTCTCGAGGTGCTACTGTGGAGTGTAGCGCTAGCGCGGGCGTGCTAGTGTGGAGTGTGGCGGGGCTGCCCATTTCCAAATTCCAATTCGGTAGCCTGCTACCGGTGACGTCAATGCAAAAGTGATGCGCGTCGACGTGGAGTAAGCACGTATACTGTTTGTGGTAGAGTAGTACGTCAAGCAAGCCGCACAAAACGTTGACCCCGACCAATTTATTACTAAATCTGTTCTAAATTATAGTTCGTTTGAATTTTCAACCCAAAGTTTAACTACTCGTTTTATTCATGAAAGTTTTTTTTTGCAAAATATCATTTCTTTTGTTGTGGCATGCTTTATTAACAAAAGGTCCTTCAGAATGACTAAAATTTGACTATGTTTGCATAAACTTTTAAAATAATACGAGTGGTCAAACTTGGTGTTAAAAAAGTCAAACGAATTACAATTTGGAACGGAGGGAGTAATAGAACTAGAATGTACTCCCTCTATCTAAATTGTAAGTCATTCTAAAAATCTTGGAGAGTCAAAGTTTTTAAGTTTTAGAAAATTTATTGGACATGATATTACATTCATGATATCAACTAAAAAAAGCGAAACCCAAACAGGAGGAACCGTGGTTTTGCATTAGGAGATTGGTGCAACACCTAAAGTTGTTCATGATATCAACTAAGTATTATTAGATTCTTCATTAATTATATTTTTATAATATACCTATTTAATGTCACAAATATTTATAGTTTTCTCTATAATTTTAATGTCACTTGTGATTTGTGATCTGTGCATGGCTTGTGATTTTGTGATATGTTTTTTTGTGCCAATGAAAAGATAAATAGTAGCAAGTAATACGGCGAGCAACGGTGTTCAGCTGGAGGTAGAAGATGAACAGACGGCGGCGGTGTTCAGCTAGAGGTAGAAGATGAACAATGTTTGACGGTTGGAGGTGGAAGATGAACAGTGTCCACCAAAACCAACGGTGGTAGGGGTAAGGTGGAAGATGAACAGGGACATCGTTTGCGGGGCGTTGGATGCATATCTGGGGCATTGGATGCATATCCAATGGTGGAGATATCACGTGAACAACATCCAAATTTCAGGCGTGCGAACATTAGCAATTCCCTTTTTTTTGTGACAACATTAGCAATTCCCTTTATAATGGAATTAGAATGTGGATCTTCCCAAGTCGACGTGGATACTAGAAGCTTGTCCCACTTCACTAACACCTTTTCCTTGAATGAGCCCCCAAGCCTCACCGATGCAATATTAAGAACCTGTACAGGAAGGAGGTGTACATAATTAGTATCTATTAGATGATTGAATCATTGACCCAAGCTAATTGACTTGAATCAAATTGGGTGGCGTACGTGGATGTGGGTGCCCCCTGAGCGCCTCGATCATTCCAGGACAACGAATGAGCCGAGTCGGAGAGAGCGCTTGCTGCACTCGCCATACCACCATGGCATGGAACTTCAATGTTGCTAGAAAAGGGGAATCTATCGCGCAGCCTGCAATGTAAAACCCTGATCAACCCAACCCAATCCTATGGAGAACGACGAGCCCCTTGATCTTCCCCATGCAACCTGCACAACCCCTATTCCATCTTCGGTGGTTCCCCACTATTGGCGTTTGGTTGGATGAATTTGGTTGTATGTGCTTGGTTGAATGTGCTTGGTTGAATGGATTTGTACGGATTAGATTGGATCATCCCTGGATCACTGATGTTTAGTTGGATGGATCACTGGAACCAGCGAATCCACAAACAAGGAACATACCCTCAGATGTTGGATTTCCTGGCTCAAAAAAAACTTCGCGAACTAGCTCATCCGTGTCTTCTAATCTTTGTTATTAGTAAATGAATCAAGGATAATTAGTGTGTTATATTATTATTTAGTATTCTCTTTTTTTAAATTATAAGTCGTTTTGACTTTTGTGGTACATAGAAGAAGCAAAAAAGTCAAAGTGACTTGTTATTTGAAAACAGAGAACAATTATAATGGTAGGATTAGTTTTTTTATAAGTGTTAATAGGTTTATTAGTGCATTTTTTTGTGCTAATTAGGCTATTAGTGATGCTAATTAACATATTTATCTTAAATTAGTGTTAATACATATTTATTAGTCTATAATTAGTTGTTATATTTTAAATAATATATATACTTAGCCAACTATTCTAATTCCATCCACTTTTATCCACCCAAGCAAACTAAAAAATAGCTCGTCCCATCCACCCAAACAAATATGCACCCCAAGTGGACTGTGTGCTCCACTTCCTGACAACGGGTCTGCTCGATGCTCGACTCAGCTTCCTCCACGCTCTTTGGTCGTATCGTGTCATGTTACTGGAATAAAAATGTGTGTTTGTATTATGGGTATCACTCAGCCCTGATTTAGATATTTCGTTCTTTCATGGTCGGACAATTCGTGTAGTACAGTTACGGGCCTACAACACATGCCACCGTGCAACAGGACGCGCCAGGCCGTGCGGGACATCAGGTTAAAGAAACAGACCAAATCTACACCAATCCATTTACACTATATCGTTTGAAGGAAGAAATCTAGACTTATTTATAACGAGTTATTCTTTTGACTAATTTGCAAGAAAGGTGGAAAGAAGTCATGAATTATCCGGCCATCTCCGCAGTCTTATTGGAGCAGCCATCTGCTGCACTGATGGTACGCCGCACCGTGACGAACGTCGGTCCGCCGTCTTGTACATACCATGTCAAGGTTACAGAGTTCAAAGGCGCAGACAGTGTCGTCGAACCAAACACCCTGCATTTCACAAGCTCCAATCAGAAGCTGACCTACAAGGTAAACCAAGGCTGCCCATAAGACACCGGAGCGCTGCCTGGAGCGACGACGTCCATATCGTGAGCCCCCTCGTCCTCACATGGCTGCCACCAATGTGAGCCCGGTAGGTACTTCTAGTTCACCATTGGCCTCGAGGTAGTCATCCTAGTCGATGTCGGACAGCGGCTGCTCCGGCGTGTGCAGGGTGCGAGCACTGGGATGATGTCGCTGCACACGAACCGTATAGTCCTTGGTGAGCCCCCGGCGGTGGAGCTGGATGCGAAGGCGGTTGGGTTGCCGATCCCAAATCGCCCTCCCCGGTTGGTCGAATCGATTTCAATTTCGTGTTCCCCAAACCCCTTCGTCGGGTTCACCCCAAACAACACGAAAAGCTCGCGGAGCACCACCACCCGTTCCGCCCCATGGCGTCGGCCGGGCGAAGTTACAGCACCAGCGCTAAGCGCGGCGTGCGTTCTCCCTACTTCCTCCTCGGCCCGGGCGCCTCGGTTCGCCTACCTGCACCCCACTGGCACAGGCAGCGACGCGGCCATCGTCGTCGAGCTCGTCAACCCACCAGGCATCTCCACCACCATCATCGACGTCTCCCTCTTCCCGACGCCTTTGCGCCCCTTCACCGACTGCGCCGTTGAGCGCGCCGACTACTTCCACGACCGCACCCTGGTCCACGATGACACCGCGGACGTTCGCAATGAGGGCGACCGCACCACGGTCTCCGATGCCACCTGTGACTAGGGCCGTCGCTGGCCATGTGCAACATGAGCACCAGCGCCACGGGGTCTCCAAAATGTGTGGGCCTCTAAAAATATACATAATACATACTTGCATACACTCGTACACAAAGCGTGTTTTGTTGCCAGCCGCTGGCACCTCTCCGTTCGATGGGCTTGCAAAGCAAGCAACGTAGCAGCTTGATTAATTGGGCCAGCTAGCAGCGATGCAAATTGCAAGAAGTACCAGCAGGGCATGATGAATTCTATAAAAGAATTCTATCAAATGGAAAAAGTGTACCTCTGTGGCATGATGAATGTGTAGTGCTTTTAGGGGAAATGCTATATCAATCATCTATCAATTGGTACTCATAAGTCATACTCATATGCTCAACCATAAAGCAGGGCAACGAGGATAAAGGTTGGGCACCATTTAATCACTTACAACACAGTTATTTAAAACATGAGTGCAGCTTTAATACTAGTCTGCGCTCCAAAAATAATCAAATCAATTTATGATAGGCCACCTTTTAATTGAGGCTTTTACCTGTGTACCATTATGATAAAAGCTCATGATCTGTGTACCACTAAAAACTTTTGCCGCACCTGTATACCATCGGCCAAGTGTAACTTGTCCCCTATACTACTCCGTCCACTTTGCATGCTAACGGTGTCAATTTGTGATGGAAAAAGACTCGAATGCCCTCCCTCTCAGATGTGTGCAGAATTTTACAGGGAGCTATCAGTAAGATTCATAGGACACTTATACGGTGAACTTATAATATAGAAAGGGGAGGGCTAAACTGCAAAAGCGATCTTCTTAAACCTTGTGCCATTGTCGATTGCGCACGCGCGTGCAGGAAATGGGATGCTCGTCCGGCCACGCTGGCGCTAGCGGTCGAAGCTCCGCCCCGCCATCTGCTGGCGGCGTGGCGCACGCAGCGTGAGCTCGCCCGGCCAGCGTGGACGACACGCCGCGAAGCTCGCTGGCCACCGTGGACGGCGTGGGCACAAGAAAAGCGGCGGCGCGACACGCGGGCTCACGAGAAGGGATGTTTCAATTAGTTTCAGTTGTATGTTTCAAATTTTGTTTTCAGATGTTTCAAAAGTGGATCGGGTGTGTTTTTAGTGTTATGATGTTTCAAGTGTTTCAACTATCTTCGTGCCTATATTCAACGGTTGGTTTTCAGCTGTTTCAAAAGTAGATTAGGTGCATCTTCTTCTTCTCCCACCTTTTTCTCGCTACATGCAATCCCCATGATCGTGCCGAGGTCGAGGTCGAGGGTCGAGCTCCCGCATGGCTGGGGCGGTGTTGAGCTCAAGCTCCCACATGGCTAGGGCCGGGGCACCTCCACCTTGCACGCTGGAGTCCGGGGCACCTCCCCATATATGGTCGCATGGGGGCATTGGCGCGGGGGCGGGGCGGCAGGGCGGGGGCATCACGATGGGGGGGTGGCGGCCTATTTGGGATGCGGGGTAGGGGCAAGCGAGGAGGGCCCGGGTGGGCCGGGCAGGCGTGGCCATCTTGACGCGACGCAATCGTGGTTGAAAAATTTACCGGGGGTTATTTTTGAGAAACAACTCCTCTCCTTTTATTGACCACGAAATATATTGGTCTTCCAGGACTAGAGCCAAAGCACCTAGGAAAATTTGGTAGCCCACGCCACCATATTTAGCTTGGATGGGAGGTAGATGCAGGTTCAGCCTAGCCAGGATAGGCACGTCCAAGGCCAACCTATTGGGTTGCTATGCCAGACTAAACCTGGCCGAGCGAGTTGCCACCCTGGCAGAGCTGAGCCGGTGTTTGGTTGTGAGCTTGTTGGGTGAAACTGGTCACATAACCTAGGTCAAGATGACTTGTTTAGTAGACTGAACTGGGTGGTGGTGCAATGACTATGTTTGTACTAGAGATGACGTTACCACCCTTTAGTTACTTCTAACATCGAAGTTGGTTGACTCCCACACAATATAGTATCAAGGTAACCAGTCATGTGTTCGTAGTAATGTAAAGTTCTAATAAAATATTTGGGGCAAAGTTTGCCTACTAGATTAACATAGTATAAGGGCTGTGCTAATGCTGCCACAGCTCTATCTTGCTGCCTTGCGGCTTTGCTGCTAGACGCTGGGTTCACCTTACTGGCTTGCTGCTGGGCTGCTCGTTACTGCTCAGCGCACGCGCACAGGAGTTTAAATTTTCGGTTGCTGTCCACTTTGTTTCAGGACTTTAAATTTTCTTTCATTAGTAGAAAATGTAATAAGGTCTCTCATGCGCTTGCACAACAGGTTACTGAGGGTACACAATTTGGGCGCGGTGGCTCCAAGCCCCGGCTTGTGTTTACCGTGATTGTAATCCTGAAACTTGAATGAATCCTTATTGGTCACAAAATAGAAAGCTCACGCAAATCAAAGTTACATGTATTTGATTGCATACCAAGAACCTAAGTCTGGATCTCAAGCCCAAAATCAAAATAGGAGCAAGATATGGAAGCTTATAGTAGAGCCACAGTGTCGTTACTTTGTTTGGTTGCTACTCCAATCCAAATTACCAATGACAGATCAGCTCATCAAAAGAGGACATGAAGACCCAATATGCAAATCTATACTATAATTTTCGTAGAAGCCGAACCTCCCGATCCCTCTCACATTCTACTGTTCTGGGAACAGTCAATGTAGCATCACCCCACGCCTACCCACAACGTCACCAGCTGGCCCCTTCCACAAAGTTCCATAGCCACCCTGAACCAGCAGCCCAACAACCGATTCGAAGAACGCTTCCAAACTTCCTCCTCCCTCGGATGCAATGTTTTTCTATTTAATTTCCTAAATCACACATTGACACACTGTATTCTATTAATCTTACTATTTTCTCTTTTTATGACTTAGGCCATAGAAAAGTCCAAATTTCTTCATCTGATCATGGTTGAAATACTCGAACGGTATCACAATAATATGGCAAAATTACTTTGCTTATGTTAGATTATTCCTATTCTTTCCATTCAATTTCTCTTGCAAACAATGTTTCTACACATTAGTAACCACAAAAAAAAAATATCTAAAGGAAGTTCCATTTTTGCACCAGAGAATTGTAGTTACATCCATATATGATACCTGCTTTCCAGTGAGCCCGCGCTTTGCGCGGGAGTTCCTGCTAGTTGTGTTATTCCAGGCAGGAAACTCACTTGCACATGATGGCCACATGTAGTTTTGACAAAGCCATATGGAGACAAGTGGAGCTCTCTCATATAATGAGCAAAGTTTGTTGTACCAATCAAAGCATAGTGGTTAAAGGACTACTGTGTAGGGTAGGGGCAGTTGCGCCCACCAGCTCTATGTAAAAGGCCAAGGGCCCAATAGATTTCAGGACCTCCTTGTAAATTCATGAACCATAAACGGTATGGAGAAAGATGACTTCTCCCACCTCCCTTATAAATAGAACTAAAGGGAAAGGGGAAAGGGGCTCCCCTTTGATTCTCCAAAAATATTATTCTTAGCATTTTCTGACCCTCCAATTCTCCAAGCTATGCTTAGAATTTTTTTCCCATTTTATATTCCTGTTTGAGACTAGCACCGTTGCTTTCCCTTCGATCCCGTAAAGATACTAGTGAAGGTACCTTCGTTCATCTGAGCAAAGGGCTACAAACCACATGTGGCCTCAAAAATACATATAACTCTGGATAGCATTTCAATAAAAATAATACATAATGCAAAATATAAAGATAAAATGTAACTCTCACATTTGCATATTGCCACAACATCGAAGGTTAGACTGGGGCACACTGACTACACACGCAAACATCGCCTCCACTCGCTTGACAAGGCGTTACTTCTTGCAATTTCTTTTGCCAATAGTTTCGACACAATCGTGTGCAAAATGTTTTGTATTCATATAGTTTTTCTCCCATTAGTACAACATACAATATTATTGTACATATACTAGTATTATTGTACATATGAAATAATAGCGCGTATATATATACACAATACCGGTGGAAGATCAGTGAATCAAAGGCTTGTGCAGCCGAGGGAAGCCAGGCGGTCCGCCTCTGGTCGCTGTGCGAGGAGGATCTTCAGTGGATCCCCTACGCCGACGAGCTCGCCCCCGACGAACTATTTCGGTTTGACGCCGGCTGCCCGTGCTACCCATCCACGCCATTGGGCCCGTCGACCCGTGTACCTCACCCGCTTATTCTTCATCGTGGGTTCGAGGTCGTTCTCTGTGGACGTGAAGGTCAAGGGCATGGTGTTCAAGAGGGTGAGCCTGGTAGACATTGAGGACTGTGATGCGTTGGAGAGTGCTTTGGTTTGCCCACTGTATCACGATCCCAAGACGTGGTTCGCCGGCGCCAAGGAAGTAGGCCATGTCGTGATCGATTTGGTGCAGAGCTCAAGGAAGTATCTCGATAAGCTTCAGACGCCTGTTGAGCGCGTTGGCGGTGCCCTCAACTTGCCTTTCACGCCAGCTCGGTGACGGGCCAAGGTAATCGAGGAAGTTAACCATTCTTTCACTATGGCGAGCAATACGGCAAAACAGGGCCAAGGGCACCCGGGCTTGTGGAGAAGGTCGTGGGCAACATTAATGAGGCACATCAAGCTCTCCGTGAATGGAGGGGGAAAACAAGAGCAAAAACATGATATGCAAACGACCAAACCCTACCACAAGCTACCAAGACATCTTGAAGCTCTTTGTTTTAGGCTTTTGCTTCATGTAACCCTAATAAAGGCAACTCAGCTTTGTTTTGGTTAGATATTTGGGTAGATCAAGCTATGAAAGACAAATACCCTCAGTTGTTCTCCTGTACCATGATGCCAAAATGCTCAATAAGTTTCTTTCTCAACCATCAATTAGATAGGATCTTCAACCCTCTCCCTCTCCCATAGATAGCTTCTACTCAGCTGAATGAAAATCAGGGCATTATGCAATCTAGATCTTGGGACGTTGGAACATATGACACATGGACATACTCCTGGGGTTCCACAAGATTCAGTAGCAAGAAGGTTTACAAGCTGTTAATAGGCTTCAATCAAACCTCCTCTGTTCAAATGGTCATGGGTCTCTAGTAACCTTGGGAACCAAAAATTCTTCTTCTGGCTGCTCTTGAGTCTTGAGAGATTGGTTAAACACAAGAAACTTGCTTTCATCTCTTTTTTTAATGCAACTTCAGCAAAAGGTGTTTGGGCCACCATACCCATTATATGGAATCTAAACCTTAGCCCTCTAGACATGATAGCCGACTTTGATAATGATATTTTAGAGAAGTTATCATCGCTGCTTCTTTGGGTCATTTGGAAAATCAGAAACAAAATCATTTTCGGCAATGGTCAAAGGAGCATCAATATGTGGAAAGCCAGTTCAAGGAGGAACTTGGCCTGGTGTGCACCAAAGCCAAGCCCTCCATTTGCTCTTCCCTCAGTGCGTGGAGAGATAAACTACTATGATGTTTTCCTTCTTTTTGTTTGGGCCTAGTTGCCTTATATTTTCCTTCTACGTACATAACAATTTTTCATTTAATTGATATGCAAAAATACAAGTAGGGGATTCCCATGTTGTTCTTGTGGAAAATGATACAAATATTTGTCGTTTCTTATCCAAGAAAGCAATTCTACAGAAAACAAAACATCTAACATAAGACAGCATGACATGCCAGTACTTGACTCTTTTCAATCATTACATGATTATTATGAGGAAAGCACATTCTACCTCTAACATATTCACTAACCCCCTAATAAAACCTTAACTAGGACATGGTCACAAATATTGAATTCAGCGCAACCAGCGTAGCAGCTATAAATCGGGCATGCCAATTCCAGCTTTATCATCGTAGGTTTTCTCCAGTACAAGCTCAATCGTTGTTATCTTTTGGGCAAGCTGCATGATTAGATACAGACAGTCGGATCAATAACAGAACACATCCTGTAAGAAAATGGCATGCCAAGCAATACTCAAACAGGAACAGAATGCATTTGCTTGCATTCAACGAGCAGAAAAGGCAGAATAGTACTTGTGTGCTTAACATTTACACGGTCTATCAAATTTGGATCTTATTCATAACTATTGCCCAAAATAGAACATCAGCGCCTTTTTCAGTCCGTACTAACCCAAACTATATACCATCTCACAAACAAACATCATTCATAGTTTCAAACACGAATCTACAGCAGGGTGATTATGGGGAATCGGTTGTCTAACATACACAAGATGTATAGCATTTCAATGCTGAAAAAATTATGAGCGTAAGGAAGGACAAATAAAGGAAACATCATCAAACATAGCTACCATATGCTTATTTTAATTTTACGGCAGAAAAAGTTCCACTTACTTTAGTTAGACCCTTTTAGGGAATAAATGCAGCTTGAAAAAATACCGTATAATGACTAATGAGCATGTAAGATGTGTTTACAAGACATGCTTGATGTGGATCACCATCAGTGAGCTTAAAGAAGTTTTTATGAGACATACGTGACATGGGTCTTGGTTTCTTTCTCTCTTTCAGAATTTCTGGCCGGGGTATCACAGCACCTGATGCATTCATCCCCTAGCAAACCGTACTTTTGGTCCCATCTTCCAAATACTTATATCCAACCTTACATGGTTTCCTGTGGTAAACATTGTGTTCACAAATGATTTTAATAAAAGAAATATCTTTATAGATTGTTAAACATGCCCAATACCATATACATACCCAGTGACAGGATCAACTACTTGGACATTTGAAACATGAAGTGGAGCTTCAATCGAGAAAATACCACCTGTGTGCCCCTCCCCTTGCTTAATGTGTTTCTTAACCTGAAATGACGATAGCTCAGATATTTACGGAGTTCCTGACATGCAAGAGGAGGTAACACATGATAAATGAAAATGGTGTTTTCCCCTTTGCAGGTTGCAGTTAAAAGTACCCAGAATAGACAAGCAAATATGTGATGCAATTTTAGTAAAGATATATAGTGATATGAGAAACATGACAGCAGTACAGTTTTGTTGTTCTTATCTGGTATTCACCACAGCTGTTCCACAAGACAAATCTTGGTTATGATGTTATAATTTTATTGAACTTACTAATTATGTGATGATGTCCATATGCAACAATTGAAACGGTACACAGGTGCTCCCCAAAAAAGAATCAGAAAAGCATGTAAAAGGACAATTAAAAATATAAATAAGAATACTGGTTTGTTACACATCAATAAATTGTACTTATCCTATACTCCGCAATCAAACAAACTATACAAAAAAAAGTGGACATTGACGGGTGTGGGTTTGTTCCCCTCTCGTGGCACTGCTATTCCTTGGTATCTAACCAATTCATAAAGCTAAAGGCCCACATCCACTTATAGATATAGAAAATGTACGCAAGTATTCAGTTCTCACTGACTATTAACATGTGCTCTCTTGGTGTGTTTAGATCCCAAAAATTTAGTGCAAAATTTTGGAGGAATGTCACATCGAGAAATTATAAAGACGTTTCGTTTGTTAGTGGTAAATAGTATCCTACCATAGCGTAACTAGGCTCAAAAGAATCGATCTCGCAATGTACATCTAAACTGTGTAATTAATTTATTTTTTTACCTACATTTCGTACTTTCGATAAATGTGCCGGCATTTTGATGTGATGGGGAATCTTCTTTTCAAGATAGTGGAATTTGGAGAGAAAGTTGGGGTGCTAAACACACCCCTACTTTGCTACCTCTGTGGCATGATGAATGTGTAGTGCTTTTAGGGAAATGCTATATCAATCATCTATCAATTGGTACTCATAAGTCATACTCATATGCTCAACCACAAAGCAGGGCAACGAGGATAAAGGTTGGGCACCATTTAATCACTTACAACACAGTTATTTAAAACATGAGTGCAACTTTAATAATAGTCTGCGCTCCAAAAATAATCAAATCAATTTATGATAGGCCACCTTTTAATTGCAATGTTGTGGGAGTTTCAACATCAGGGCAGCTTTCAGTTACACTAGTCTGGTGTGGTAATTTCAACGAGCACCTGGAGCACGATGTCAATGAGGGGCAGGTTTGATTTAAACTGATACAGCCAATCACAACGAGCTAAACTCCCAAATTATGCAACTGGTACCTGTCCTATGTAGCCACAAACTGTTATCTGCTATACTGATTCCAGTCAGGATAGGTAACTGGGGAAGAACATATAAGGCAGCAAATTATATTACCAAGTTCTTGCCCTCGACGATGACGCGATTCTGCGACCGAATGACACGCTTGATGAGGCCAGTCTCCCCTTTATCTTTGCCTCTGATGATCATCACCTAGCAGTAAAACAGAGCAGAAGAATGGGAGATCTTGCGACAGAGTAAAAGTAACTGAATGTGGGGGATGGGATGGAGCACGAGAGAGGTTACGTTGTCGCCGCGGAGGATCTTCAAGTGCCTGATGAGCTTCTCCGCCGCCTTCCATCCCATCTTCCGCGGAGCGTTGCGGCGGCCGGCACTGGCGCTGGGGCTGATTGCTCAGAGCGTAAGTGGGCCCAACTAGTGAAAGAGGTGGAGCGCATAGGCTGATGGGCCGACCTGGCATGGTAGCTTTGGGCTGAACCCAAATTGATCTCATGCACACATTTACCAATTTTTTAGTTGTTTCAAAAATATATACCATTTTTAGTTCAATTCAACAAATAATATAATTGTGTTTCAAGAACTCAAAATCGAAACTCTAGTAAACGATGTAACTATGTTTGAGAATTAATAAAGTGCACCACATGCCTCCCATTTTTTTAAAAAAAGGTGCCTCCACGATTTCTCAAATTCGAAATCCAGCCTAGTCATCCAACCTAGTCTATATGTACAAAGCTCTCATCAAGATGCTAACACACGACATCTCCGCCACAAGCTTGACTGAGTCAGCACCAGATGGAACGTGGTGAAGAAGTGAGGAGCCAGCGTGACCTGTATTTGCTCCGTAGCGTTGCTCAGTTGGCTTTTCACCGTCACAACCTGCAAGGTTGTTCACAGGCAAGCAAGTTTAGAGTTCAGAACAAACTCTACCATAACACTTCTTCCGTTATGAAATAAACACATTCCTCCTTGCAAAAAAAAAAATAAACACATTCCAACAAGTGTCATATATGATCATCGACACACAGACCTTGTTTGGGTTAATGAAAGAGTTCTCATCCATAACAGAGAACAGTGGCAGTTGATCTAAGCGAGTTGACACTGGCCTGACATCCAGTTGTGGAAATGCCGGTGAGGCTAACAATGTCGGACCCAAAGTTGACAACCTGCACAGAAGCTTCTTGAGATCATCACAGGTTTGTAATCTGTTAGGCACAGTCAAGGATGGATGCTTGACAGATTTTACTTGCCTTTATTCTAAGGAAGCTATTCTCTGAATCCTGACACGTAATTGCAGATGCAGCTAGCGAGCTTGATTATCGGGAACTGATATTAATTGGATGGATCATGGCACCACTGGACTCACGGAAAAGTGCCTGCATCCAGCAACTAGGAGTTCCATAGTGTTGCCAGGAGTTGAAGACAATAGCATCTGGGTTCCACCTGATTGTTTTGTTCAAACACAGTTATCACAGTGTTTAGACTAGACCAACAAGGACACAAGATAAAGGATTCCAATACCTTTTTAACTTATTTAAAGGTGCCAATAAGAATTTACTTGATAAGTTTATCACGGTAAAACTTTTTCCCGCAATCTTTATTTCCAATCGTGACGTGTTGAATCTGCACTCCCCCTTGCAAATTCTAGACTGTCCAATATAGAAAAACAAATAGTTTAATAACAATGAAAGCTAGAAGAAGTATAAGAACTCTACAGGAGATATATGGTATCTTATCGAGTTTGTTACTATTCATTTACTGAATTAATTAGTTCCTGGATAATCTTGGTAAATTGAGTGTACAAAGATAAGCGTCATCTCTGCATATGAAGTGCCTGAATAAACAGTGAGGGGTCACCCACTGCTGTTATAAATTTTTCAGCACTCGTGAAGATGGCTAGAAGAGAATAAAAAATTAGCATTATTCAAAAATCATAATATGTGATGGTTCTCACTGAGATATGAGCAATAAAGTTTTAATCTTTTTTTCTCAGAAACGCAGAGTTTGTATTAAGAAAATAAATTTTTAATCTTAGATATGTTTTCTAGCTCACAAAAAAAAATGAAATGCTCTGATAACATCTACGGTTTTCATATATAATGGTAATTTGCACCCATGACTGAGAAAGTACAATGCATTTAAAGTCTCTTTTGTATCATTATATCGACAAATTCTGAAGGCTTTATATCAACAAATACTCAGTCTACTAGAGACATAACCAGGAAGCGCCAAAAGATACCTTTTTACAAAAGGACCAATAGCTATGGTACGAGCTCTCTGCTTCCACCTTCCACCTTCCAGTAAACATTAAGATGGTCCTGCAAATGCTCAAGCTTATGCCCAAGCAAATGTTCCCGGTTCACTTGTTCTTGTGAAATAATCCGTCTCCACATTTCCAACTCCTTTTTTTGTCTGTTTTATCCTCTTTTCTAATTCTCCCAGCACATCTCTGTCCCATACCCACAGTTCCTCCAACACCTTCAAGTTTCCTCATCTCTATAGCCCCTTTCCACACCTACTCAACCTTGTTAAAACACTCTTCCTCCTCTAGCTACCTCGCCTCAAACTTTCTCATCACCTGCATTGTGCATTGGCCTTCCAAAGTTCCTATCATCTCTTTCCCCTAACATCCATGATGACTATTAAACCCTCCGCTGCACAACC
>JADLZK010010241.1:0-64699 GCA_015847255.1 Hyparrhenia diplandra
ACGTCAAATGCGGGTTGCATCCTCCGTACGCGGTGGGGACAGGTGTGTCTCGCATCATTGAGCATCTGTCGGGCTTAATCAAGGGAGAGATCTCCTGTGGACTTAAGAAAGAGTAAGAGGTGACAAATTGAAGCGCTACGGGCGAAACATTTACGGAGATTGATTGAAGACTCACGGTTCTTTGTTGCTCACGAAGAAATCTTGAGCTCTCTCGGCAGTCGAATCCTCTTCTACATCTTCCATGTCTCTGATGCTTTGCTCCATGTGCCTCCCGCTCCAACCTAAGCACCTCTGGTTTCCGCGAGTTGACGGGAGCTCTACAATCTCGGCATGATCGCGGTGGCTGGAAATTATCGGAAGAGGATGGGACAGGGCGGAAAAACATGAAGGGCACGAGATGAAAGAAAACTTTTCATTGCCGAAAGCTAGGAGTTAGCCAAGATCTTCGGATCTTAGGAGAAAAGTGGAAAAAGATTGGAAGATGTGAGGAGATCTGAATGGCCTGCCTATTGACTAAGAATCTTTGTTTTACACACGGGAAGGAGGCCAAGAGAGCAATCTAAGATGGCGTGAAGAAACAAGAAATCTATTCGGTGTACTTATCGAAATATCTTGAGGGCGGAGGCGGCGGTTGCCGATTCACATGGGTGGAAATTTCGGTGACCACGAGGTTCAAAGATGAAGTGGGGCGAATAGTACGGTGAAGCCTCAGGGCTGAGCACGAATGGGACTTAGTAATTTTAGCCCGGTGTTTGCAGCTTGGCCCGGGTTGATAAGATGTGGTCAATTCGGACAAGAGATATCTTTTACCCCAAAATTGAGGGGCATATGTTTAACACCGAAAAGTATGGTAAGGTTCGACCTTCATGCGGGTGGATATCTTGAAATAGCGAGAGAGGCGATGAAAGCGGTGCAAGATGCTAATAAGATGACAAGAGGACCATTCGCGAAGCAGCTCATGGTTGCTTATCAGCATTCGGGAAGCTATTCGGTGGGAAGACTTAAGTCCAGAAGAAGATTCGAGGTATACGGTGATTCGACGAGAGTAAAGACTTTGAAGAATATCCGGAGAAGGGCTCGTGTCACGTGTGTGGCCTCAAGACTCGAAGACTTGGAAGACAATGTATCTTAGCTAGATATTTTCGTTCATTGTGAGTGATTAGTGGACTGTGTCAAGCTGGGTATCCAATGAGACCGTGGCAAATAAAACAATCTACCAAATCAATACAACAACAGAGCTCCGTACTTTCCCGAGTCGATCGTGCGGTCCGATCTCTGCGAGAGGTACATCGGCGTCGACCTCCGCGGCTTGTACCATGTTCTAGTATCGTGCGGCGGTTTTAGATTATGTTGCAAGTAGTCTTGTTACCATGCTTTATCGTGTGGCAAATTTGACCATGGACCAGAAGGGTTCTTTGTTAGATGCAGTGGGTGCGGCGGGCTAAGGTCTAGCTTTGAGCTAGTTATCGGCTATAGATTTGGCAATCTAATGATTCCATCAAGTTACCAAGTGGTGCATGCTTTCATATTTATTACTTTATTATGATTGCACACTTTTAATTTTAGGTATTGATATGGCTGGCTTTTTGTCTTTGTTGATCTTCTAGATGTCATCAATGCTTTCAATATTCATCTTATCGTGTCATTAGATCTATTTGCTTATAACTTAGATCAATCTAGTTATTGTGGGTTCGATACCGTTTAGTCTATCGATCGTCGCGGCGGGCTAAGGTTTTGCGTGTGAGTTCCTTCTTCATGGATTGATTGACAAGCTTGCGAATACGGTTAGCGCTCTACCTTGCTTGCATGTGTAGTTTACCTATCGTTAAGAGTCTAGTCGGCAAGCGGGTGTCATGCGGGTGGATTGGCTTGTTGCGGTGTCATGGAGTTGGATTGCTCTTAGGACGGGGTCTAGTGTGGTTAGTCGGTGCGGGCGGCTGAGGACCAGATCACCGTCTTTACTTACTTTAGATTAAGGCTTTGCATGTGTACTTTACTTGTCTATGCATATCGCTTCATTGAGTAATGAGTATTTATAGATCTATCTAGATGTATGCGTGTTAGCTAGCATCATGGTTAGATTATCATCGCGATTGGATTGATCTAATTGTTGGTAGTGGTTTAGATCTAGTAACTAGTCGTATCCTTGGTGGATTAGCTAAGGGTTTAAGCATCGGGTTTAAGGAAGACTAGTCTTGTGCACTAGTTGGATGAAACCTATGCATGTGTTATTTAGATTAGATTTATATTTATGAGTTGTTTATGTACTATGTTGTCATTGCGATTCGATCCATGAAATAGAGCTTTATGATGTCACATCTTATGATCGTTTCACTTGTTCAAACATGTCCTCTTTATGATCATTCGACAGCTGGTATTCTTTCATGTGGCTTACCAGATGCATTTGTTGTCCATTGACGTAGGTAGCTCGTAGCTTATGTCATTGCCGAACCCTAGGAGTTTTACGTTGAAGGCTGTCTTGGTTCTGTGCATGTTCCGGATCTGTTTTACTTCTTGTCAATTTACAGGTCAAATTGGTTGGCACGTGGCACAAGACATTGTGGCGGTCGGTAAAGCAGCTAATCCGGCTTGTTGGTGTGTGAGTGCGAGAGGCTTTTTGTGTCAACATGCATGTTGTAGTGGGAGAGTGGTCTTGGGTGCCACCTTAGCTAGGCCAATGATGATTCGAATACTTTTGGAAGAATTCATGAAGATGTCTATTGATGCGTTCAAAGGTGCGATTCTTATCTACTCTCCAGATGATTGGTAAAATGGGTGGTAGAGAACGTAATTTCTTTGACTAGTAGCAATATAGCGTTAGTGGTCTTTGGCATGCATGGAGAATGGATTTGTGTTACCTTCTACTATCAGGGGGTTGTTGTGGGTTGTTTGGTGTTGGTGTGGTTGTGGTTTTGTTGTTTGGGTTTTGGTTTGTGATATTGATGGTGTGGTTGTGTTGGGTTCCTATAGGTGGAATGGAAAGAAAGAGTGGATGTGCATTCAATTATAGAGGTACAAAGGTATTTCTACGGGGCATCTCCCCATAAAGCGTACTTGTGAATTGGCCACTAAGGGATTTGTATGCTGTAGAGCGTAAGACAAAGTCTAGTGTATCCTTGAAATGCGTGGCTATCAACGTTGTCGGTGAGATACATCTGAATTACGTGTAGTTGTTGATCTGATTTCGACTGTTCCTATCCTACGGTTTGCCACCCCAAAGAGTTTTAATCACCATACCTCTTGTTGAGTGCTCGGCCTTTGTGGAATTAGGCTATATGGTATAATATCGAAGGATGAATTAGTGATTAAAGTTGATGTGTATTTGGATTTGATGTGTTGACTTTGTTATACTTATAATATTTCTAGTCAAGCTAGGAACATGGAATAAGGGTTTGAAATGAATATCACATTAGTCTAGGGGTCTAACTAACATTAATTCCACGAGTTTGGTATTCCGTGACTTTGCGGGGGCTAGCATATAAGCGATAAAACGTGAGAAACCTTAAAGGTTTGCATATCATAAGATAGTATAAGACTTGACCGGTAAGCAACTCAACCCAAAAAGTGGGTTAAAACCTTAGGAGATGGGAGGGAAGGAGATGTGGTTTTGGCTGTGCCACGCGATCGCAGAAGATTCATGGTTGCACGGGTGGGTCCACGTATGTAGCCTTCTAAGCGGTATCTTAGCGGTTATCTGGAGCATTGAGGTTGCATCTATACTGATTCAAGGTTGTTTGATCCAAGGGTCCCTGGTATGACCATGCAGGATCGACATGCTTTCTGCAACCACATTCCAGTTTCTGGGACGGCATATCACGTGGCGAGCGCGATAAGGTTAACAGAGTGTGCGGGTACGCCCACATGGTTTCAACTCAATGCAAAGATAACTTTTGTGCTTACTAGTCTTGTTTGATACTGCCGGGTCATTGAAAGTCATCAAGGCGAATGGGGTTGAATCGGAGAATCTTTGTCGTTGGCAAGGACATTTGACAAGGGTCATTTGGGTAGGCCATTCGGCAGCTTTACTATGCAGGTTCTGAGCATTAAATTGTAATCTGCAAAGATTCATACTTAGCATGCTATATCGTTGGAAGCTTATCGAGTTAGCTTTCAGCGCGTCAGCTCCGTCATTTGAAGATTTCTAGAAGGGTTATGATGAAACATTGAAGACTAGTCGAGTCAAGCAGATACGCAGGACAACTCGGAAGGCCATCTCGGAGAACCTTTTATTTGGCGATGTATTGTTTGTTTTTCGTGTTTCCACCTACCTAGGAGGGTTTGTTTCCTAGCATAAATACCCCCTCATATGTAATCTATCGAACAACTTTTGATGATTTGAGATTAATCTAGTGATTTATATGTTTGTGCTCGGTATCTACTCACCACTTAATCTTCCTCGTTTCCTTGGACTTGTGAATCTCTCTGAATCCACTAATTATGCTCTACGGGTTCCGATGCGGCTGCCCGTCTTGTGTGGATTGGTTCGGTTGTCTGGTTCTGCGGTCGTTGGAGATCGGTGAAGTCTTCGGTTCGGTGTCTCTCACATCGCTTGGGTGATCCAGCCTTGGCCAGGTATAAGCTAGTTGTCGATCTTTCGGCAGGGTTTTCTTGAGTTTCGCAGCAAGTTATGTCGTCCTAGTCGCTACCTCATCGACATTCTTTAAGTTCAATACCTATTTGCGGTGAAGATCGGTTAAGGAATAGTTTCTAACATCGGTTAGAACCTATCATTTCGGTTATCAAGTTTTGGTGAGCACGGCGTGTCAGATTTAGCATCCACATATTTATCTTATTTGATTTGCTACATATATCTTGTTTTTATCCTATAGTCAAAAGCCAAAAATACCTATAGCCCTTTTTGTTGGGTATTGTTACCTTGTTTTTGTGTTGTTAATTGCTAGTACCACTTTTATCTTTATAGAACAAGTTGTTTAGTTATAATCTGCTTTAGTGTTTTAAAGAGTCAAAGAAAGAAAAGAAAAAGAGAAAGAAAAGATTCAAAAGGAAGAGAGAGAGAGCAAAGAGAAGATATGTGTTAGAGGTTGTATTTGGGTGGTTGCTGTACAGATTACATAATCAAGTGGTGAAATCTTTTTGTGGCTGCACTTCTTTAGTTCTTTTGAGCATCAAAACACTTGGTTTTCTTACGTAGCCCTCATGTTAGCCACCTATAACTCACCTCAATATTTACAAGAAGGATGATTCGATTCGTATCCTTGACCCTCACTACCACTCATTGAATTCTACCACACCAGACAGTCCTTGAGGACAGGTGGCTTGGGTAAGTAAGGAGGTGTGAGATTGATGTTCCACAAATATTTTTCCACTCCACTTTTCTTGCTGTAGCTAACATTGGCAGGATCCAATTCAAGTGTCCATGATGAGCACCTGTGTGACGAAGAACCCTGTTTATTGAGTGGTGCATGCTGGGCTATGAACTCGTGAGATGGGAAGGCTTGATGGCGAATTTCATGGCGGGGCAGAGAGGATGCTCGTCGACATGAAGATCATCGGAAGAATCGGAGATGAATTCTGGTTTTCGGCCACATGGGTTCAATCGCTTTTTGGCGATACGTATTGAGGCTATGGTGGTGGTTAGCCGTGCTAGATTTGATAACCAGGCGTGGTGGTGCGTGCTGATGTTGATGATCTAACGTGATGGGTGTGGGTTTGCGGAATGGGTATTGACGAAGGATTTGAAGATGAAGGGTTTGTTGATGATAACGGTTATGAGTTCGTTGATGATGTGTAACCGAACGCGGAATGGTGAAAGTTGACGGCGTCTGTAACATCATGTTTCATTTTTGATTTTGAAGATAGGGGGATTTCACTGCGTGGTAGTCATCATCATGATGAGGATCTCTTATTGCTCGTGTCAAGTTGAGCATTCCCAAATTCACTTTGGAAGGAGAATGTGGTATCTTGAGTGGGTGAACAATGTGATCAATTTTTAGGTGCATCTTTCGGATCGCGGCGTGGTGAATCTTGTTTCGATTGAGTTCTCTGGAATATGCTCTCACTTGGTGGAATCTGGGTGCGGGAGAATCAGCTTAGTTGGGCGCTAGTTGTGTTAATACTTGAGGTAGGCGGTGATGAAGGCGGCTTTTGTCCTTCTAGCTATGAGGCGTGACCTCCCGTGAATCGTTTGCAAACATTGAGGCAAGGAAAAAGATCGGTTGATGGTATTTCAAGGGAATGGGTTGCTGCTAGTTCCGGACTGGAACTAGAGAAAGCATGGAGTCTAAAATGGCAAGATCTCTAGGGAGGGTCTTATTGAGAGATCTCTGGTTTGTGGGAGATGTTTCCATATCGTACTACCCAAGGATCTTGTTGATCAAGCAATGCGCAGAGGAAGATTCAGCAGGAGGTCACGTGGAAGATCTTATGGCAGTCATTCTATTGCTGCCCCTTAGGCAAACAACAGATCTAATACTTCTTTCGGTGGGGGAAGATCTCAAGGTAGTACACCTAAATCTTTTCCATCAAATGGTACATCAAAGATTATATTCATGGCGGGTTCTAGTTCGATGCATCATCACCTGCAAATCAGCAACAACCTGCTGCCAGTTCAGCAGCACCAAGTGTGGCTTCAGGTGCTGCATCTTCCACTTTCGTAGTAGGGAGGAGATTGTGCCATAAGTGCCACTGTCATGGGCACATTGCAGCCCAATGCCCAAGCAGGAGAACAATGTTGCTGAATGAGAAGGGTAAATGGGAATCAGAAAGTGATCCGAGGATGATGGGCGAGGTTGATGAAGAACCTGAAGAGGAAGAAGAGAATGAGATTCAACTGATGAAGGTGATCATAATTGCTTTATTTCCCTTCGTGTCCTTAGTGTCACTGCTGAAAAGGAGGAGAATGGATAGCGACACACAATCTTTTTCATACCAGAGGCATGATTAAGGATAAGCTTTGTCGCATCATTGTTGATAATGGCAAACTGCAGTAATATGTGCTAACCAGAGTTGAGTGGACAGATTGGGATTTGAAATCTAGGACATCCAAGTCCGTACAAGATGCAATGGCTTAATGATTGTGGTGCGCTGCGTGTGAGTCACATTGTTACAATTCCTTTCTCTGTTGGGAAGTATCATGATCGGTGGATTGTGATGTGGTGCCTATGTAAACATGCTGTTGCTGCTGCTAGGAAGACCATGGTTTATATGATCGTGATGTTCGATTTTTGGAAGAACCAACAAAGCTGACTTTTTTGCCTAAGGAGGAGAGCGAATTTCTTTGCTTCCATTGACACCAAGAGGAAATTTTAAAAGATGATCTCAAGAAACAGAGTGAGAACCACACGAGGCGACCCACAAAAATAGTGGGAGCCGAGGTTCCACAGCCGAATAAAACTCCACAGCCTCAAAATCTAAGACTCTGGGAAAAAGAGGAGTTAGTCATGATGGCTAGGAAAGGGATCTAAAAGACTTGGGTAAACCTAATGCCATGTTCTTTGTACTTCGTAAAGACACTCTTCTACTCCCTTCACCCTTACCCTCTACTTTTGCCTAGTGTTGTCTTTGATGTATTACAGGATTTTGAGGATGTGTTCCACGACGAAATTACCACCAGGGCTGCCACCTATGAGAGGGATTGAGCATCAAATGGACTTAGTCCCTGGTGCATCACTTCCCAAACCGAGCTGCATACCGCACCAATCCCGGAGACAAACCAAGAGATTCAGCGCCAAGTGGAAGAGTGATCAAGAAGGGATTATGTCCAAGGCACTTTCACCTTTGTGTTGTCCCTGTTTTGTTAGTTCTAGAAAAGATGGATCTTGGAGGATGTGTGTGGATTGCCGAGCTATTAATAACATCACCGTAAGATATAGGCATCAATTCTCGATTACATGCGATGAACTTAATTAGTGGTGCTATTATATTACTAAAAATTGATTAGAAAGTGGTTATCACCAAATTAGAATGAAAGAAGGTGATGAATGGAAAACAGCTTTTAAAACAAAATTTGGATTATATGAATGGTTGGTGATGCCCTTTGGATTGACAAATGCACCTAGTACTTTTATGAGATTGAGTGAATCGTATTACTTTAAAGACATTTCATTGGCAAATTTGTCGTAGTTTTATTTTGATGATATATTAATTTATAGCAAGACTCTTGATGAACATGTTGAGCATATTCGTATTGTGCTTGCTGTCCCACGTGAGCAAAATTATATGCTAACCTTGAAAAGTGCACCTTTGACAAGGTAGTTTTTCTTGGATTTGTTGTTTTGGTCAAGGCGTGGAGGTTGATGAAGAAAGTCAAGGGCTGTGCGAGGATTGGACACGCCTCCACAGAACGTGAGCCAAGTAATAAGTTTCATGGGCTTGCTAGTTTTACCGGCGTTTAGGTGAAGGATTTCAGCACTATATTGCTGCCCCCATCAATAGGTTAACAAAGAAAGAGGTGCCTTTCAATTGGGAAGAAGCTGTGAAGCCTTTGATGAGTTAAAGATGAAGCTAACCACAGCCCCAGTCCTTGCACTCCCAGTTTCAACAAGACTGTTTGAAATAGAATGTGATGCAAAAGTGGGATTTGGGATTGGGGGACGTGCTCATGAGAAAAACCAATTGCATTCTTCGGTGAAAAGCTAAGTGGTCCATCTCTTAATTATTCGGTTTATGATAAAAAGAATTTTATGCTCTTGTTGGAGCTTGGAAGCTTGGCAGCATTATCTTTTCCTAAAATTTGTGATACATTCAAGATCATGAATCATTAAAACATCTTAGGGACTTAATTAAAACTGAACCGAAGGCATGCCAAATGGTGTGAATTTATTGAGTCATTTCCTTATATTGTTAAGTGCAAGAAGGGAAGGAGAGAAAATGTTGCTTAACAGATGCACGATCCGGCGTCATGCTTTGATAACTCAACTTGATGCTAAAATTCTTGGCTTAGAGGAGTATAAAGGAATTGCGCATACAATTGATTCATGCGCTTTTGCTGAACCATATTCAAATGTTGTGATAACAAAGGCTGGGAAAAATACCATGTACATGATGGTTTCACCTTTGTTTTTAACCGACTGTGTTTAAGATTGCTTTTACTTTGCATTTTACTTGCAGGGAAGCTCATGCAGGGAGACTCATAGATTCATTTTGGAGCCAAAACTAGAAAGTGCTTGCCGACCAAAGATGAGAAGAATGTTGAAGACATGTCCTTCGCTGTGAATCATGCCACAAGCTAAGTCTTGATTAAACCCTCATGGACTACACCTCCTCTCCTATTCCCAATGCTCCTGGGAGGAACACTGTTTTCAATGGATTTTGTTTTGGGGTTACGACAAAAGGGAAGGATTCATTTTCTTGTGGTTGATCGTTTTAGTAAAAATGGCACATTTTATTCCATGTCCTAAAACCGATGATACCTCACATATAAGCTGAATTATTTTCAAAGTTGTAATACGCATGGGGTGCCTGCACTATTGTTTACGTCGCGACACAAAAATTTTGAGTTACTTTGGAAAACTTTGTGGGGAAAACTTGGAACACGTTTGCTATTCTCTACGACATATCATCCACCAAACGGATGGGCAAACTGAAAAGTTATCATCCGAACATTTTCAATGTTCTTTGCGGCTATTCTAAAGAATTTAAAACTTTGGGAAGAAACTTTTTGCCATTGAAGGTTTTACAGCGAAGGGCGGTACATTCAACTACTAAATTTTCTCCATTTGAAATTGTATATGGTTTCAACCCCTGCTCCCATAGATCTTTTGCCCTTACCTGGGAGCGTGTGAACTTTGGCGCGGCCGTGAGGCCGAATTTTTGTCAAAGAGCTTCATAGTCAAGCTAGAACCAACATTGAGAAGATGACGAAATATATGACGAGCCGACAAGGGTCGAAAGGAAGTGTTGTTCGAACAAGGGAGACTTGGTTTGGGTATCTTCTTCGCAAGATAGATTCCCGAACAGCGCAAAAGCAAGCTGCAGCCCGAGGCGGATGGTCCATTCAAAGTATTGCTTGCAAGATCAGCCTGACAATACCTATGAAATTGATCTACCAAGTACTTTATGATGTTCTAAAGTTTCAATGTGGCCGACCTTTCTCCGTTCTTTGGCTTGGAAGGTCGAGGCGACTCCTTTCAAAGGGAGGGAGGATGATATGACCATACCAGCACCAACATCCTCTCAACCCACATTCCCGTGCTACCGGACCTATCACTCGTAGCCGAGCTAAGAGGATCAACAAGAGGGGTGCACGCTACTTTATGAGTTTCAACTCAATACCAAAGATAACTTTTGGCACTACCTAACTCTTGTATGTTGTTACTACTTAGGTACATTAAAGAGAGAATCATCCAAGAGTGAAGAGCCCGCGAGAAGCTGGAATCGGCAAAAATCCTCGTCATTCCCGGCGAGGCCATTTGGCAAGGACATTTCAGCAAGAGTCATTCGGCAAGGCCATTCGGCAACTTCCTGATGCAGAAGTTCGAGCATTAAACTGTACCAATCTTCGATGATTCACGCTAGCATACTATACATCGTTGGAAGCTTATCCGAGTTAGCTTACCAACGCATCCATCCACGTCATTTTGAAGATTCCTAGAAGGTTATGATCGAAACATTGAAGACTGGTTGAAGTCAAACAGTCATGCAAAAACAACTTCGAAGAAGGCCATCTCAGGAGAACCTTTTCACATTTGGCGATGTATTCAGTTTGTTTTCGTGTTCCACCCACCTAGGAGGTTTTCCTAGTATAAATACCCCTCATATGTAGCTATCAACAACTTTTGATTATTTGAGATTAATCCAAGTGATTGTTTAGCCAGCTGCCTGAGTGTCTTACTCACCCACTTGTTCTTCCTCATTCTCCTTGGACTTGTGAAGAGATCTCTGAGATCCACTAATTCGTGCTCTACAGGGTTCCTGTACGGCTGCCCCGTCTTGTGTGGATTGGCTCCGGTTGGTGGTTCTGCGGTCATTTGGAGATCGGTCAGAAGTCTTCGCGGTTTCGGTGTGTCTCTCCCCGTCGGCTTGGGTACATCCAACCTTGGCCCCGGTATAAAAGCTAGTTGTTCGCCCCCAGTCTTTCAGCAAGTAATCTTGAGTTTCCGACAAGTTATCCTCCCTACTTCCGCGCCTCATCGACGTTCTTCAAGTTCAATACCTACCGTGTTGAAGATCGGGCCAAATCGTTCTAACATGGTTAGAACCTCGCTCAGTCCCTGTTCATAAAATTAGCTATATAAAGGACCCCAGTGACTGAGGGTGAAACCCTAATTCATTATCATTCAGTATCAATAGGCTGAGACCAAAGTCTCCCTCTAGGTCTAGACAACTAGAACTAGAAGAGTTAGCATGCAAAGAAGGGATTAGATCTGAATGCGATCTAGTCTTTAGAACAGAGAGATAGAGAGAGGAAGGGACCGGAGGAGGTGCACCTGTCGGTGCTACCTCCACAACTTGTACCTCGGTGGAGGATTAACCTACACTTGGAATTACTATGGTAATTTATTTCTTCTTTTAGTAAGTAATATTGTTTATAATTATTCTTCTGGTCATGAGTCTCTTTTTGAGTACTTTAACTGGTGCCTAGATTATAATATTCGAAGTGCAAACGTGGTGTTTGGACTTGGGGTATCTGCGTTAGATGCACCCTACCTTCGGGCCGTGGTAGTTCGTGGTAGTGACAGTACCATTGATTCCTTTGGAGTCCACATCCTGTAGGATAGGCCAAGTAGGACCCTGTTGCTAGAGGATTGCATTGCACGTTTCGCCCCTCGCTTTCCTTTGAGTACGTCCCCATAAGGATAATATCAACATGGCTTACCAAGATAAGAATTAGATATCTTAGTAATCCTTTCTGCTATCTCAACCTTCTTAAGTCTTGTGCTACTAAGGGTTAAGATTAGATCGTAGTCTCTCTCACCCCCGTTTCCCCGTGGATTCGATATTAAAACCCCCTCCCAGTGAAGTGCTCACCGGTATCTCGTTCGCTGCGGATTATACAAATTATAAATTTCTTTAGGCTTAGCAAATACCAACGAAGAGCAACAGTCCTTATGCTTTCTCCCTATCTTGTTAGTTAAGAAGAAAACTAGAGATTGGTGTTTATGTGTTGATGCCAAAAGGCTTAATGCTATGACTATCAAGAACAAATTTTCATTACCCATTATAGATGAGGCGGCTTGATGAGCTGCCGGTGGTTTACAACACCCTGACATGTCATCCGGTTTTTCATCAGATTTTGTAGATCGATGATGCCTAAAACTGCATTTTCAGACTCATAATGGCCATTTTGAATATAAAGTAATGCCTTATGGAGTCAGCAGGGGGTCCAGGTACATTTTAGCATGTCATGAACACTGTGCTATCACTAGTTACGAGAAAATTTGCTATTGTATTCATAGATGACATCCTAATTTATAGCAAAGAGTTGGGGGAAGAGCATATTGTTCATCTTCAACAAATTGTTGATCTTCTACAGACACATAACTTTAAAGTGAAGCTGAGTAGTGTTGTGCTTTTGCTACAACGAGTTGTCATATCTGGGTCATGTGATTAGCACCGGAAGGTGTTGCTCTGGATCCACGCGCAAAGTGCAGATTGTCAAAGACGCCCAACACCATCTAATGTGAAAGAAGTGAGAAGCTTCTTAGGCTTGGCACGTTATTATAGGAAATTTGTGAGGAATTTTGGCATCATCTCCAGACCAATGATTGAGTTATTGAAGAAAGGTCACTTGTTTGTCTGGACTGCTAGTCAGGAAGCATCTTTTCAAGCTCTTAAGACTGCCTTTAACTATTTCTTTGTCTTAGCACTACCTAATCTCAAAAAAGCCATTTGTTATTGAAACTGATGCCTCAGATAAAAGGCATCGGAGTTGTGTTACAACAAAATGGGCATCCAATAGCATTTATGAGTAGAGCTCTTGGCAGTACAAAAATCAAGCACTCTCCACTTATGAGAAAGAGTGTCTTGCAATTCTCTTGGTTGTTGACCACTGGAGATCTTACCTGCAGCAAGCTAAGTTTACATTGAAAACTGATCAGAAGAGTCTTGTTTACCTTGATGATCAAAGACTTTCTACACCTTGGCAGCACAAGGCTTTAACCAAGTTGATGGGTCTTAAGTACAAGATTTGTTACAAGAAGGGTGTTGAGAATAGAGTGGTTGATGCCCTATCCAGAGTACCAACCAGATCTAATCAGCAAGTTCTGGCTCTTTCTGTCCTACAACCACTATGGCTTCAGGATATTGTTGATTCCTATCCATCAGACCCAGTTACAGTAAAACTTCTTCAACAACTTGTTGTATCTGGTACTTCTGGTCAATATTCACTAGAACAAGGAGTCATCAAGTTTAGAGGTAGAGTTTGGGTGGGTAACAACTCCTCTATTGAACTCCAGTCTTTACATTCCAGCCCACTTGGTGGCCACTCTGGCTCTCAAGTCACCTACAAAAGAATAGCACAGTTATTCTCTTGGCCCAATCTTAAGGCCATGGTTAAAGAATTTGTTGCTCATTGTCAAGTTTGTCAGCAAGCAAAACCTGAGAGGGTTAAATATCCAGGTTTGTTACAGCCACTACCTGTCCCTGATTATGCCTGGCAAGTAGTTACACTGGATTTCATTGATGGTCTGCCCACATCTCAGCACTTTAACAACATTTTGGTTGTGGTGGATAAGTTCTCTAAGTATGCTCACTTTATCCCTCTTAAGCATCCTTACAATGCTCTTCAAGTGGCTACTGCATATATTGATCATGTGTTCAAGTTGCATGGATTCTCTGAGGTCATGGTTTCTGACAGGGACAGAGTTTTTACTAGCAAAGTGTGGAAGCATATATTCAAATTGGTTGACACTGATCTCAGAATGAGTAGTTCTTACCATCCTGAGTCTGATGGACAAACTGAAAGGGTTAATCAATGCCTGGAAGCTTATTTGAGGTGCTTTCTGAATGCTTGTCCTACTCAGTGGAAGCAATGGTTGTCCTTAGCTAAGTTCTGGTACAACTCATGCTATCACACTTCGCTGAATACTACTCCATTTGAAGTGCTCTATGGCCAACCACCTAGGCATTTGGGCATTGATGTGGTGGAGTCTTGTGCCATCCCTGATCTTGATATGTGGCTTAAGCAAAGGAGCACAACGGTCAAGTCGGTCCAGCAACAATTGCTTAGAGCACAACAGAGATAGAAAATGCAAGCACATAAGAATAGAACTGAAAGACATTTTGAGGTGAGAGACTCAGTTTTCCTCAAACTTCAACCCTATGTGCAAACCTCTGTTGCTACATGATCCTGTCATAAGCTATCTTTCAGATACTTTGGACCATACTCTATTGTGGCCAAGGTGGGGTCAGTAGCATACAAGCTTCAGCTACCTGACAAAAGTAAAGTGCATCCATTCTTTCGTGTGTCTCAATTGAAGAAAGCACTCCCACCAATGATTCATGCATCTCCTGAATTACAGGATACTCTTGAAGTTGATCCTTTCAGGTACCCAGTGAAAATACTGCAAAGACGACTCCATCCTCAAGGTGACAAGGTGGTGTCTGAAGTACTTGTTCAGTGGTCTTGCTGGCCACCGAACCTAGGAGCTTGAAGATGTGATGTTTTAAAAATTGAGGATGGAGTCGTTCAGGTGGCCAGCAAGACATTGGAAACTACTCCATTGCTTTTTTACCTACATTTACTGCTCCATTTATGTGTTTAAAAATTGATGTGATGTTGATGTGATGGAGAGAGATTCAAAAAATTTGCCAACTAAACAAGGCCCTAGGTGTGGAAGCATGGCATCTTGGGGTCGTCTGCCTCATTGGAAACTGCTTCCTGATGGGTGCTACCTAGTCCTTCAGGTGATGCAGATTATTCAGCTCTTGGGTGTTGATGGCATAATTTGGCAGCATTGGGTTCGGTATTTATTGGCGTGGTATTTCTTTCGTTTTACTGCTTCTGAATATCTAGTGGCTGAGATATGAATGTTTAATGTAGAGTCATGTTCATGCCTGATGCAAATTGCTGTCCTTTTTTAGATTAGATAATAAATTGCTGTCCTTTTCTGATGTGACAACTCCAGGCCCCGGTGCTGATAAAATATCCTGCAAGCTTATCCCTGACTGCTTACTCCTATTCTTTTGCAACCTTGTTTATGGTGGTGACTGACGTATTTGCTACCAATGGCTCCATGAGTGGGCACTGACAACGACCGAAATCATAGCCATCTTGAAATCATATGCTGTGAGTATATAAATTTGACATCAGGCTTAGATTTAGATCATAGCCATCTTCCCGGTTGTGTAACCACGTTTTTTGGCTTTGTACTCACCAGGGAGTTGTTGCGTCCTGTCTGAACTTTGCTATCATGACTTGGGCAAATAAAATTCTTGGGCCCTCTCTAGTTGCCCTCTATAATCCACTCCAACCAGCGTGCTCTACCTTGCTTTCAACTATTTTCCTTGGAACCCCAATTTATGTTGGAAGGTTTGGCCCTACTCCTCAACTCTATAGTTATTCTAAATTGTTGTTTATGTTCTGGCGACTTCACAGATTTTGGATCCTTAAATTGTTAGCTTAGCATGAGTTTATCAACTATCAGTTTCTAATGAATCATGGGTCAACACATTATATTATTCTTTGAAGCTAACTAATATCAGGATGAAGATACATCGTCAATTTCTCAAGTTACCTTCATGCTTTCCTTCGTCGTGAAAAAAAATATTATATCATGTGGTATGCTGCAATTACTTTCATACAAAACTCTTATATTTCCCTGCGCTTGATTTCACAGTTCCTCTGAACTATATGTCTTGCTTCAGTTACTTGTTTAATGCTGAAGTGAATGGCTAGCTTGTTTAATGCAACCATTGTCTTGTTTCAGTTACAACTGCAGGGAAATGTTTACTCATTATTATTCACATGCTTCTTATCTCTGAAAGTTGGTGAATGCGTTGGAATTTTTGTATTGCTAAAGATGTAGCAAGTGTGCTAATTTTAATAGTATGCTATGCAGATCCCTGCGGCAAGCAGTGAAATGAAGCTTGACGTGCAGTAAAGTGAGGATGGACATACATCGATGGTATAGCTGCATCGTTCTTGGATAATGAAATCTAGTTACATGTATATCTGTTCCATCCATTTTTTAGCTTTGTGATATGAGTCAATCTACTTTCTCAGTGAAGGCAAACTAAGATTATACCCACTCTGTATTGCTGCAATAAAAAGTTTTTTTGGATCTTTGCATGCTATTAACTCAGGTGACCAGTGACAGTAGCTAAGCAATGATCCACTTTTGTCATTGAGTTGCAGGCTTCTAGTTGCAGCAACTTGTTGCCAAATTTGACTTGAAATCTCTGCTCGTTTGTTCCTTTTGAGAAGCCTCAGCATGATATTTTCTTTGCTTTCTAATCTTGGATCCTCAGAGTCACACGATAGCTGCCAATGATTTATGCTGATGGCATTTCTTTTTCTAAAATGACCTTACTACCACTGCTACAGAACCCTTGTTGCTAAATAGACCATATCAGTTAAACTCTTTGTTTGTTCCCATGTATTCTTTTAAAATTATTTTTTACAGTCAATTTACCTAGAAGAATGAGCATAATACTACATTGTACACTTATCTAGACACATAGAACTTTCACATATGTGACCATTGATTGGTATAGAAAACATAGATAGGAAAAAACTGAAGGGACCACGAGGAGTCTCTTATTTTCATTTTGCTGGAACTTGTCTGAATGGACTTTCTGCTCTATGGGTTGCTGTAATTTTGATAGACTCCATCTATTTCATTCCGGTGCTGCTGTGCAGCTGTGCTATTTATAACCCACATGATTGAATTTGCTCACTTAATTGCTTTATTTTTCTGTTTACTAGGTTGCTGGCTAGAACTTGGCACTTGATGCTGGCAAGCTGGAACTTATTTGATGCAGGAACTTGGTGCTAGCTATTGGCTGCAAGGACACTAGCTATTAGAACCTGTCTAGTGGTGCTAGCTATTGGCTGGAAGGACACTAGCTATTGAAACTTGTCTAGTTGGCGAGATCATTTTTTTTTCATGTTTTGTTGTACTTTTGTATGAAAACATGTGTTCTGAAATATGCACTTTTGTACACTCATTATGATATTATAATTGATTTTATGGTTTATTATTATTATCCCTATTGTTATTGTTTTAATTAGGTTGGCCCCGTAATATGGGCATGGACCCTAAATGTCGGGCCTCACAATATATGGCAGCTTCTAACCATTGTTAACTACCTATACATGACTGCTTCTTATCGTCACAATGGCTAGCATAAACTGCGGTTTAACCATGGTTAACACACTATATATGACACAGAATGTATTACAAGACGCGTTGACCTAGTGTCACAAAATCAAGTATTGTATGACATAGAGTGGAGGCAGCCACATAATGTTGGCATGTTTTGCGACGCTACATGAACTTTGTCACGCCAACATTATGTGATGGTCGTTATATGACGAAACGCATGACGACCGGTTTTCTTCATAAACCGTTTTTTTTTTTTTTTTTTTTTTTTGTGACAGTTTTTGGCTATATATGACAAAATTCAAGCGTCTTGGAATCCCAGATTTCTTGAAGTGGACGCCGCCGCGAGCCCCCAACGAGACCGCACCCCTCAGGAGTCGAGAGCCATCGGAGCCGCGCTGGGTTCCTAGCCGTCCGCCCGCGCCTCGTCGATGGGGGGGCCGCTGCCGAGGCCGCCCACGAGCCCCTCCCCGCCGGATCCACCGCTGGGGTGTCCCCCTGCACCCCCTCGATCGCTTGGTGCCGCAGTTGTAGGTGGCAGCTCATCCCCGGGCGGGGTCCCGCTCACCGTTCGGACGCCGGGGTCCCTGGCCCGGCCTCCGGTGGAGTCGGTGGCTGGCCAAGGCCTCACACCGCCAATGGTGGAGGCCGGAGCTGCAGTCCCCCACCTCGCACCGCCGTCACCACTCTCTCCCGATGACGCTCCCTTCTTCCCCCCTCCTTGGGTAGATCGAAGTGGGTGAGCGTAGGGCATCGTCTTCGACTGGGGACAGTGATGACAATGTCAATGTGGGTGAGGCGGCAAACCCGCACTACCTTCGATGCGGCTCATAGAGGCCTCTCTCCAGCTCGCCAGCCTCGGCGCCTGGCTATGGCCCGTGCGGCACCGTGTCTATTGACTCCACCATGAGCGTCGAGTTGGCACTGCACCACGGTCATCATGGTGACCGACGTTGACGCCATGCCTCCTACCCACATGCGCAAGCACCACGAGGAGCTGGCCACGGGCCCACGATCGCAGGAGGCGAGACGTGGGGCGGCCGCTTGTCAACCGACACCTTCACCGCCACTTCGCCGCCACCGCAGAGGAGCCTCGCTGCGTGGACGCGTCGTCGGCGTGCCTACACTGCCATCGTCGGCCATTGGCCTAGCGTGGGGCACCTTCTAGCGGAGGTTTCGTGTGGCCTCCACCGGATGCTAGTGGCTCGGTTTGCGAGCCCATCATCCGTAGCATGTTTGTCGTGGCTGTTGGCTACGCCAACAAAGCTACCGCTTGTTCGGACCTCCTCGGGCTTGGACCGCGGATGGCTATGTTGCCCCCCCCCGCTCGGGTGGACCCGATGCTAAAGATGAGCTCGTGGCCCCCCCTTGTCGTGCGGTCGTTCGCCGCTGTGTCGTTGGAGCCCGCTTTGCCTGCGCGCATGGCCGCTCCGCCGCCCGCGGAGGCGCAGTCTTGGGTGGATCCCACGGTGCCGCTAGACCAACTACCGCCACATCATGCCACTCGCCCCAGCCCCTCGCCATCCGAGGTGGGGGCCTCCCCGCGGCCGACCGTGACGGAGGTGTCCGAGGGTCCGAGGCCCGACGCGCAGGCGTCCACCACGTCGTCGCTTCGGTCGGCTTGTCTCTGCTTCGCAGGCACCGATGTGTCGGGGGAACTAGGTGTGTGCTGTGTGGCTCCTCACACTCCTCCTTCGGCTACCCCAGTGGCTGTTCCGTCGACCTTCGCCCCCACGCCTCCAGCAACTTCGGTACCAGCTTTCATCGACTCGTTGACACTATCGTTGGTGGAACCTGCGAAGGTTCCATCTCGCAAGCGAACGCCAAGGGTTGTCGACGACTAATGGGTCTGGCGTCGCAGCGGCCGGCTGACCGCCAAATCTGGCTTCCGCGATCGCTGCCCAGAAAAGCAGGCGCGGCGTATCCAGTTGAACAAGTGGGCCAAGCGACCTAGGAACGTGGTGCGTACCCTAGACCCCATGATTGCCGTGAGGTTCCACGAGGCCTTCGGGGACGATGCACCGTCCACTAGGCGGGAGAACGTGCGCGCCACGATGCTTCCCCTGCTCGATGTACGTTTTGCGGAGGAGGAGTTGGGAGATGCCGGGCACGGAGTCCACCCCTGGCGTGACCTGCCGCCTATCCTTACTAGCCCCCGGACTCAATCGCCGTCACCGTGGGCTCACTCGGGGAAGCGTGTCGGCATGCCCACTGCCGCTTCCGTCCAAGACTAAGGGCCGGCACTCACCCTGCCGCTGACGAGCCGCCCTAGCGCCCCCCCTCGTCCAAAATCAGTAATGAGGAATGGACCTCAAGACGCACCGCAAACAGGACCAGCCGCGATCTACAAACCGTAGCGGCAGCGCTGTTGGTGTTGCTCAGCAAGCTTGAGGGACGCGCATCACGCGGGGCGTCAGGCACTCCAGTCCATGGGCTAGCTACCAAGTTCCAGACACGCTTTGGCGACGGTTTCGTCCGCAAGCGCCAAGATCTGCGCCGAGCTCTTCCCAATGATGCGGTCCCGGCGAGGGCGGCACCCGAAGGAGGTTCTTGTTTGTAGCCGTAGCCGTTTCTTCTCCACCCCTCTCGTCGCGCAGTAGTTTAATTATCTTTTAGTACAACCATACCGCTCTGCCGTTTAAGCCGGCAACTATTGTCTGTGTGCTTTTGTATGCTGCGGCCAATTGTTTTGGCTAAAGTGTGTGAAGTGTAAAACTCTTTTTTTTCCCTTAATGCAATACGTGTCAATGGACACGCTTTAAAAAAAAAGCTCGCCATGCACGCGCACGACACGCTAGCTAATCAGGGTAACAATAATGTGACAATCAATACATCTCATGTACAAAATTATAAAGTAAAAAGATCTATCGTATCAGTTGTGGATCACCTGAAAACTCCACGATTTCTGATTTATGTTGACAAAAACTAAGTAAATAAGCCTAGTATTCAATTCGACGGTGTGCACTGCACAATTTATAGGCTAGGTAGCTAATTTATTCTCCAAACAATTTAATTTGTATGCCAAGTCAAACCAATGGATGATTGTTTTGCATTATATTGGCAGTCATCTTGCCTTGGCAGCAGCAAATAGCAATCCGTGACCAGGGAGATCGCGGCTGTTTGCAGATATGGCGCTCCGGGGCCTTCTTCTTCAGGCGCTCAGGATCTGTTTTACACAAAACGCGCTTGCTTGCAGGAATGGCGACATGGTCCCCGGCGGCAACCATCAAGGAGTTCACGGTGCGCAGGCGACCGGCGGTGCTGGTGGCTCCCGCATCCCCCACGCCACGCGAGCTGAAGCGGCTCTCGGATTTCGATGACAATGGCAACATTCGTTTCCAGGTATCGATCATCCATTTCTACGGGAAGCGGAAGCACTCGTCCAATGACAAGATGCTAGGAGGGAGCGGCAGCAAGGACGACCCCGACCCTACGGGCGGTCATCCGGGACGCCCTCGCTAGGGCTCTTGTGCCCTACTATCCATTTGCCGGACGGCTCAGGGAGCACGACGGAGGCAAGCTCGCCGTTGACTGCACCGCCGAGGGCGTGCTGTTCATTGAGGCCGACGCTGACGTTCGCCTGGAGCAGTTTGGGGACCCCGTGTTGCCGCCGTTCCCATGCGTGAAGCAGCTCCTCTTTGACGTCCCCGGCTCGTCTGACATCCTCCACACGCCTCTCCTGCTTATCCAGGTCAATTACATCTACCCAGCTCTCCTTAGTTTTTCTTGTTCCTTAATTTGTGTCCTACGTGCAGGTGACGCGACTCGCCTGCGGAGGATTTGTCCTGGCGCTGCGCTTGAACCACACCATGGCGGATGGAATGGGCCTGACGCAGTTCCCGGGTGCCGTCGGCGGAGCTGGGCGCGGGTGTCGAAAGCAGGCTCCCACCGTGCGGCCGGTGTGGGGAACGCCACCTGCTGGAGGGGCGGCGCAACCCGCCCCTGCAGCGGCGACAACGGTGAGGACTTCTGCCACGGTGATGAGGTGACTGACGATGACAACAACAAGGATAATGGCGGCGGCAGCATCATGCTTCCATTGACTTCGCCCCTACTAAACAACCATGACATGGAGCTCCAGTACTTCACCTTTGGGCCTGAGGAGATTGCGGCCATCCGTGACCAGCTCTCACCGGAGCTTCAGAAGCGGGCCTCGAGGTTCGACATCATCGCGGGATGGCTGTGGAAGTGCAGGACCATGGCGCTGGCCCCGGACTTGGACTCCGACGAGCCGATGCAGATAGTCCCCTTGATCGACGCCCGTGGTCGCAAGGGGCCACCGGTTCCACGGGCATCCCCACCGGTACTACGGCAATGCATTCGCGTGCCCGATTGCCGTATCGACGGCCGGAGAGCTGTGCGCAAACCCTGTTAGCTACGCCGTTGGGCTGGTGAGGGAGGCCAAGAACAAGGTGGACATGGAGTACATGCGGTCGGTGGCCGACCTCATCGTGCTCCGTGGGCGGCGGAGCCGGCGCATCATTGCCGGCCATTACTGGCTGGCGGACGAAACCAAGTGCAGGTTCGAGGACCTCGACTTTGGCTGGGGCAGCCCCGTGTATGGTGGACCGGCAGAAGCTATCGCTATCGAGGCCTTGCCCTGGGCGTCAAGCTGGATCTTACCCTTCAGGAACGTCAGTGGCGAGGTCGCCGGCGCCATCGTGCCAGTGTGCCTGCCTCGCCCGGCTATGGGCAGGCTCGTCGACGAGATGGGCAAGCTGCGGCGGGGCGTTCCCCGGCCGATGTGGCCACGCTGCAGTAGCCTCGTCATGGATTTCCAGCGGTTGCACTCTGATGTGTTGTCAAGTCTCCAAGAGGTGCTTAAAGAAATGAAGCCTCATCATTTTATCATTTTAGTTCCGTACGTCCAGCTCACCGGCCCATGTGGCCACGCTGCTATATAAATTTTATATCTTAGTTTCAGTTGTGTTGTCAACTCTCAAGGGTCAGCGCGCCCTATCTGTCCTACTCCACTGTGTTGTTAATATACTCGTATGTACTCCTACATTGCAATCAAAATATGAAAATATGGCACGCGTGGTGTGTGCACTATACAAGTAGTCTGTTTTTTCTTAAATGGTCTATCTTCACCGGGGAGGAGAAAATCCCCAACCTCTGTTTTCAATTTAACTAGATTCTACTTAATGAAGAACGCGCATGGCGTGTGTTTTGAGGCTCAAACACATGTAAATGGACAGAAAAATAGAGTACAGTATTGTGTATTACATGGATTGGATGAATGAAGGGCTGTATTAAACCGCCAGGGCTCCAGGAACTGGGATGGCAGTAGACAAGCATCATTTGCAGGCTATCAGTAGCAGAGAAGTCAGAAGTAACGATGCTAGTGATACAGGCCATCCATCAGTAGCCGGCCAACCGGTACAGACACTGGTACATGAATGACATACAATATCGGTTCCTAACCCCCTTTTTAGTCCCGGTTACCCCAACCGGGATTGCTCATCCGGGACTAAAGGTCCGGTTTGGGCAAACGGGATTAAAGGGGACCTTCTTGTCCCGGTTCATAATACGAACCGGGACTAAATGATTTGCATGCCAGACCTTCATATCCACATTTTTGTTTTGATTTTAATTTTCAATATTTGCATTTTCTTATTTCAGCTATTTCTTTGAAATTACAAAGTTATTACCCCGCCAATTCACGAGGTAATTACACAAATAATGGTATATATATAAGAAAGTCATTACACACAAGACATGTTGTCATGAACCAGGAACCAGCGCCGCCTAGGGCCCATGGTCCAGCGGCGCCTTGGCTGCCGCCACGCCACCTGCCGTCGCGCCGTTTGCTTCCTCCTTAAGTAATAGATATTTAGGAAATTAATATTTAGGGAATAAAGATAGGAATAAAATAGGGAATAAATTGATTACTTGTAAAAGAGGTATTCCAATCTATAAGGAAACCTCCTAGAAATTGCTTAGCATGCAAGTCTTTCCCGGACTATAAATACAAAGGGAGCTGTAATCATTTGAAATCAATTACAAAAATTAAGGGGGTAGCTCCCCAAACAGCTCTTGTCTCTCCAACTCTCTCTCTCTCTCTCTCTCACACACACACACACACACGCGCACGTGCGCCACCCTGTCGCCGCCGCCCGGGTCACGCCGCCGCCGTTCAGCCGCACAGCACGCGCCGCGCCGCCCCTACTGCCGTCGTTCGTCCTCGCCACCATCTCTACGCCGCAGTTTCCTCATCGCCAATCACCGCCTCCTGTCTCTACCTCGCGCAAGCACTGCCCTAGGGCTGTCGCGCCGCCGCACCCTAGCACCGCCTGCCGCCGCCGCCGCGATCACCGCCTTCGCCTTCCCCTCTCGTCATCGCCTGAAGCCGCTACACGCCATCTTCGCTGTCTTCTACCTCGTCGTTCTTCATCACCCTACGTCATCTACGTCATCACGCCGCCGATCGCCATCCCCCGCCCTTCGCCGCCCCAACGCGGGCCAGCCACTTGTCATGCCGGAATCCAACCGGTTCATGACAACTGGTATCCGGAGATCAGGACGATTCCACCACCACCGACGGCTTCCGACCACCACCAACGCCAAGATCTGATGGACAACCACAAGATCGCTGAGCTCCACACGGGGATTTGCGAGTGTGCTGATCTCGTGAGGGAGATCCAGGCCAACTTCACCGCCCTCCTGGAGAAGCTCGACCAGCCTGCTATGACGACCACCAAGGACGACGCAAAGTTGGGCGCCGCCGCCGACGACATTGCTGCCCCGGGCGCCGCCGCAACGGACGACAACACCGTCCTCGACATCCACGACGACCTGGTGGCCACGCCAGCTGCAACACCACAGCATGCGACCATGCTGTCCGACGAACGCGCCAACGGCAACCACGTCAAGCTGGACGACCTCCTCGACGACGCACCTACAACGGGTGCCACCGACGACAACGGTGCCTCCCAGGGCGCCGCTGACATCATCCCCTCCTCGATCACAGACGCTGCAAGAAACGAGCACGCCTACCCCAAGGATGCCCTAGCTGCCGCGACCCAGATCAGATCAGATCAGGAGGCTACCACCGACGTCCAACAACTGCTCGACGAAAAGCCTACCCAACTAGGCGAACGTCTCGCGGCTACTACAATGGCGCGAGATAAGTTCCCCGGTCACTAGCAACATCATCTTTGACATTGGGAAAATCTGGAGTGCCAACAAAGATGACTCAATGACGTCGCCCGACGTCGACGCCGACGTGGCCAATACCAACCCCGACATCCCCAACATTCTGGACAACAACGGCGACATGAACAACAACATCAACAATGACGATGCTACCATCGGCGCCATGAACGGCAACGACGTCCTCAAGGACGCCAACACCGATGACGACCACCCTGACATCGACTACGTCTTCGCCATGCCTACCATCGACAACAACTACAAGGGCATGAACCACGACGACCCCCTCGCGGCCAACCTCGACACTGGCAACCACAACGTTCCCTACATGGGCGCCCACGGCCAATGAGAACACCGACCCCAGGGGCGCCACCAAGAAGATGGTTGTTCTATCGCCGACCTTCGACGATGACGATCTGCTACACCTGCTGAACATCCTGCCACATCAACAATGGTGGAGAACACCATCAATCAAGCTGCAGATCCAGCAAAGGCGACACCATCAGCACCGCGCCAGCGGAACATCAGGTACACCGCTGCCCAACTGACGAGAACGGCACTC
Organism: Hyparrhenia diplandra; assembly: GCA_015847255.1. NCBI lineage: Eukaryota > Viridiplantae > Streptophyta > Magnoliopsida > Poales > Poaceae > Hyparrhenia > Hyparrhenia diplandra. Next base: position 24,937 of record JADLZK010010241.1, read on the forward strand.
CTCTTTCTTTGGCTCCCGTGCATCACCACGACGGCGCCATGGGAGAACGGAGACACCGTACCATGGTGCCCCACTCGCGGTTTTGGGATGTCCTTCAACGGCGACACCAACAACTATCACGACGTCAACTACTCAGCTATGGCAGCCGGGACGACTCCAGAGCTAAACCAGTGGGCTCCGATGTTCCTCAATGAGATCTACGCCCAGTACGACTACGCCAACATACCGTGGGCTGCAATGCACCAGGAGGCGCCCTATATCAGGAGCACGAGGAACCCACTCGCCCAAGAGTTCGACACTTCCATCTTAAGCAAGCCTCGACGTGTGAGCTTCACAGATGACGACAAGAGATACATACCACCCACACCAACCCCCTACCTTGTCGACTTCGTCACTACCCCGGAGGCTCCCATCCTTCATCACCTGGCAACACGAATTGGGGACAACCTACTTCACATCGCCGGAATCATCAAGCTCCAACTAGGAGAAACAACTTGGGCGCCACCAATGAAGATTGTCTTCCTCGGCAACCATCGCTACTACGTCAAGGCCTTATCAAAGGTGCTATGGGATGTTCTCCAACCAGCAAAGGTCAGCATCTCCATCTTCGCCCAGCTCATCAACAATGACAACAGTGCAGAACGACAGCGCGAGGACGCTCTGTTAGCGAAAGGGGGGAGAAATGTCATGAACTAAAGGAGCACCGCCGGAGAAGGGCCCAACAAGGGGGAGCCCAAGGCCCTGGCGCGCGCGCCTCCTGGCCGACCGCCGCCAGTGTCCGCCGTAAACACGCTACGTCAGTTGCTTCGCAAATAAGTAAGGAATATTTAGGGAATAAAGATAAGAATAAAATAGGGAATAAATAGATCAGGAGGCTACCACCAACGTCCACCAGCTGCTCGACGAAAAGCCTACCCAACTAGGCCAACGTCTCGCGGCTACTACAATGGCACAGATAAGTTCCCCGGTCACTAGCAACATCATCTTTGACATTGGGAACATTTGGAGTGCCAACAAGGACGACTCAACGACGTCGCCCGACGTCGACGCCGACGTCATCAATCTCAACCCCGACGTCCCCGACATCCTGGATAACAACGGCGATATGAACGACAACGACAACACCTTCACCAACTAGGACATCTCCAACACTGGTACCGTCGACGACATCGCCAACAACATCAATGACGACAACGCTACCATGGTCGCCATGAACGGCAACGACGTCCTCAAGAACGCCAACGCCGATGACGCCCCCCTGACGTCGACTACGTCTTCGCCATGCCTACCATCGACAACAACTACAAGGGCATGAACCATGACGACCCCCTCGCGGCCAACCTCGACACTGGCAACCACTACGTCGCCCCCATGGGCACCGCCTCAGATGAGAACACCGACACCCCCCAGATGCTGCCAAGGAGACGGTCGTTCACCCGCCGACCTTCGACGACGACGACGATCTACTACACATGCTGGACATCCTGCCGACATTAACAATGGTGGAGAACACCATCAAGCTAGCTGCAGCTCCAGCAAAGGTGAGACCATCAGCACCACGTCAGTGGAACATCAGGTACACCGCTGCCCAACTGACAAGAACGGCGCTCCTCTTTCTTTGGCTCCTCTGCATCACCAAGAAGGCGCCACTAGAGAACGGAGACACCGTACCATGGTGCCTCACTCGCGGTTTTGGGCCGCCCATCAACGGCAACACCAACAACCATCGCGCCAACGACTACTCGGCTATGGTAGCTGGGACGACTCTAGAGCCAAATCAGTTGGCTCCCTCGTTCCGCGATGAGATCTATGCCCGGTATGACTACACCAACAAACCTTGGGCTGAAATGCACAAGGAGGTGCCCTACATGTTGGGCATGATGATGCAACTCGCCTACCAATTCGACGCTCCTGTCTCCTATGAGGTCTACAGCAAGCTCCAACTCGCGAGCTCCACCGACAACGACATGAGGTACATACCATCCAGATCAACCCCCTACCTCGTCAACCTTGTTACTACCCCGGAGACTCTCATCCTTCATCAACACGCCACACGGATCGACGACAACCTCCATGGCATTGCCGGAACTATCAAGCTCCAGGTTGGAGCACCTGAGCTTGAGCACCGCCGAGGGGATTGGCGTCAAGCCCCCAACGACCAGGTCATTCGCGGCGTCATCCATTCAGCTACAAGGTCAACATCTCAATCTTCACCCAAGCAACAACTACGACACCGATTGCAAAACGACGGCCAAGGAGGGACTTATTTGTCGAAAGGGGGAGAAATGTCATGAACCGGGGAACCGGCGCCGCCTAGGGCCCATGGCCCAATGGCGCCGCCTTTTAACCGCCGCCACACCGCTATCGTCGCATCGTTTGCTTCCTCCTTAAGTAATAATAATTTAGGAAATTAATATTTAGGGAATAAAGATAGGAATAAAATAGGGAATAAATGGATTACTTGTAAAAGAGGTATTCCAATCTATAAGGAAACCTCATAGAGATTGCTTTCCCCGGACTATAAATACAAGGGAGCTGTAATCATTTGGAATCAATCAGAAAAATTAAAGGGGTAGCTCCCCAAACAGCTCTTGTCTCTCCAGCTCTCTCTCTCTCTCTCTCTCTCTCTCACACACACACACACACACGCGACGTGCGGCTGCCACCCTGTCGCCGCCGCCCCCTGGTCATGCATTTGCCGTTCCGCGCGCGCTGCCTTGCCGCCGCCACACTGCTGCCGTCGTTCGTCCTCGCCACCATCTCTACGCCTTGATTTCCTCGTCGCCCGATCACCGCCTCCCGTCTCTACCTCGCGCAAAAGCACTGCCCTAGGGCTGCTACGTCGCCGCCGCAGCCCATAGCACCGCGCCGTGCCGTCGCGCTGCCTCGCCGATCACCACCTTCGCCTTCCCTCTCGTCATCGCCTGAAGGCCGCTACACGTCATCTTCGCCGTCTTCTACCTCATCGTTCTTCATCTGACCTACATCATCTACGTCATCACGCCGCCGATCGCCATCCCGCCTTCGCCGCCGCCCCAACGCCGCCGGCCGGCGGCGTGTCATGCGGAATCCAACCGGTTCATGACACATGTCCACCATCCAAAGTCATTAATCCAAACAAAGTTATTACAAATAAGTTTTAAACAACTAAGAACAGTTTTATTACAACTAATAACTACAAGACTAACTCAAACTCCTAAAACTTCATGACGCGTCGTACCTTGTACTCGAGAAGTGTACGTCATTGATTTCATACAAGCGAACACAACCGATGTAGTTCAAGTTATTTATTAGTGCACTCTCCTTAGCTTCACAAATCCGTTCACAAGGTCTACTCTCACTATAATGAACAAGTGGTCCGTAAGTTCCTTTAGTCACCACAATTTTTCTTAGACTCCCTCCTGTAGTGAGAACAGTTTCATCATATTGCCATGTAAAACCACCCAACTAATGAAAGGCTTGGTTTAGAATGGCTTCATAACTACAACCTTTGTGTATGTTAAGTTATGTGCCACACTCTGCAGTGTTGAAAAAAAGTGGCATAAATAGATAAACATATAAATGAATCAAAATTTGGACAATATAAGTCATGAAACTAACCACATCATTTATGTTGTTCACATAAAGGGATTCACAAAATGTACCAACATCATGGTGAAGGCCCACTTCCAAAGCACTGATTCTAGTGGAGGAGTATGTTGGAATATTGTACCCAATCCTATCAAGTGCCTTGAGACATTCTTGCACAACATAGTTTTGTGCGCTAATAAGGTGAAATTAGCCTTTTGCCCATCCGTGAGATGTATAGGATTTGACCCTGTTGGTTACCACCGTAGATAAAATGGAGAAACCAATTCTACATTGAAATGACCATTCTCCAAAGGGCTTATGTCAACTTCAATGTATTGAACCCCAAAATATCGAAGTGTCTCTCTCAACCATGGTATAGGTTGAATTGTCTACATTTAACAAGTATATATCAGAACAAAAATATGCTTGGATATCATTACAAAATGTTGAAGTATCTTTGTAAACTATGGTATATATAGTTATTTCTTACTATGCTTGGGTATGGGAAGTTTGCCCTCCGCAATGTTGGTTTGAAGCCAAACTCAATTGCATAGTTAGCTGGCACATCCGGTGTAGGTAGGTTTGCAGCCATCTTAACATAGAAAGCAATTTAAACCTTATCAACAATGAGTTCAAATAAATAAGAAAGCAAGCATCATGTAAAACAAAAAATCTATATAATTTCAGTCCATACATACGGGAGCAGATTGTTGATAAGGTCATTTCAGTTCATACATACAGTTTCAGTCCATACATACACATGATACATACAGTTCAGACATAAAAAAACTATATAGTTTCAGTCCATACACACAGAACAGGCTAACCAAAAAACTATAGTTTGATTTTAGAATCAAAATCTACATTCAGAGCCTATATTAGATTAAAGCAGCGCAGTGGGAAGACGTACGGGCGCGACGATGGCGGTGGCACGGCGGCAACGAGGCGGACGATGGCGGCGGCGTGGAGGGCGATGACGATGCGGAGGGCGACCGACCAAGGCGCGGAGGGCGGCGCATCGCGGGGAGGATGACGATGGCGCGGAGGACGGCGGCGGCGGCGCGCGGCGGCGAGGGAAGGACGACGGCGTGTTGACGGATGAGAGGACGGCGGCGGCGGCACTAGTGGAGATTTGGATGTCTATTGCTTTTGTCCGGGTTGTATTCCCGGGTTGATGCACAACCCGGGACTTTGCCCTACCCTTTAGTCCCGGGTTCAGAGACAAGCTGGGAGTAAGCTAAAAATTTTGGCACGCTCCTCAAACCCTCCTATTTTTATTTTGTTACCGGACTATGTATTTTCTTTTCTTTTCGTTTTTATTTAACATAATTTGTACCCAAAAAATAGATGTTTTAGTTTCTAAAAGTCAGAACAAAGACTTTTAAAAAATATATACACTTTGATGTAAACAAAATATATGATAAGCGCACAATAAATTACATATACATTGGAACAAAGAGTTAAACAAATTACATATATGATAACAGAAGTATATATATTAATTAAACATAAATGATAGCAGAGATACATACTCCCTCCGGGTCCCTTATTAGATGTCGTTTTTGGGGTGCGTGCGGTTAAACTTTCTCAACTTTGACTAGGTTTATAGAAAATACGTGCAACATTTATATCTGATAAATTTATTAAAAAACTAGACTTAAAGATCTTTTCAATGATACTAATTACTTAGCATAAATATTTATATATTTTAATATATAATTGCCGGTAGTTTGAAAACGTTGACTTCTCGGGAAGCGAGAATGACATCTATTTAGGGACGGAGGGAGTATATGATAACGAGGACCTTAAAAAAAGTTACATATATGATAACGAAGACATTTATAAAATATGTCAATGTTATCATCAAAGTGTACAAACACATTAAAAATAAATCACCTTAGTAGAACTCTTGTAGCATATTACTACAAAAGTTATCGAGGCAATCACAGAACGAGAGTCACGCCGAGAGGAGTTGGTCGATCGCCACACCAAGGAGTTCCCCGCCGGTGCGGTTCGAATTATCTCCAAAGAAGTTCATTAGTTCTTTTCGCCTATAAAAGAACATCAGTTCTTCTAAGAAGTTCATTAGTTCTTTTTAGAAGTTCATTAATAAACTTTGGAGTTTTCGGCGGGACTCTATCTTGAGAGAACTCTTCTAGCATCTATTGTGTGCACCACTTTGGTGAACTACAATGTGTAACGATATTTGTACGTGCAGGCTTTGTCTCACAGAGTGGCCACATCTGTATACATAAAAGATTGACAAGTATAATAAATAAAAATAAACATAGCATATATGATAACAAAGATATATATATTAATTAAACATAAATGATAACAAAGATACATATATGATAACAAAGACCTTGAAAAAAGTTACATATATGATAATGAATAACAAAGATACATATATGATAACGAAGACCTTGAAAAAGTTACATATATGATAATGAAGACCTTTATAACATAGGTCAATGTTATCATCAAAGTGTTCAAACACATTAAAATAAACCACCTTAGTAGATCTCTTGTAGCATCTAACTACAAAAAATTACTGAGGAGGTCAATTTGAGCGTCGCCGAAGGCTATGACATCATCTACCGGAGGCTATATATGGCACTGTATAAATTGATGTCACTGCCATTGCAGTCTTGACGGCCACCGGTGCCCAATAGTGGAGAGCAAATTAAGCTGCAAGATCCACATCCACTTGGAGGATGCCATGTCTCTTGTCAAATGTAAATCTAGAGTCTACACTCCACAGCCTACAGCACCGGATGGCTCTGCCAATCTAATGGCTTTTCTAACCTTCGCCGTTGCTCTATAATTAGTAGAACTCTTATAGCATCTATTGTGTGCACCATTTTGGTGGACTACGGCACATAACGATATCTGCACATGGAGGGCTTTCTCCCAAACATAGGCCATATCTGTGTGTACAAAACATTGGCAAACATAAAAAAATGTGTCAAAATATATTACAACCATCATATTTAATGTGTCTAGATAATGTGTAAAGTTACATACATGAATACTAAATGATGTATAATAAAAAAAAAACACCATGGAATCTACCACAAATTTATATGTCTATGAATAGAATATAGAATGATCTACACATTTAGCATTAAAAGATTGGAAGATGAAGTAGCAAACCTTCACAATATGTAGATGGAAGCTCACAAGAACTCTTCGTCCCTCACCGATGAACACACGCGAAAGCAAAGAACGAGTAATAATTGAGTTTTGTGTTTAGCCGGGAGGGGGGAGGGCAGTCGGGATACATATAGGGCAAACTTTCAAACCCGGTTGGTATTTACAACCCGTACTAAATGATGGAGCACTAGTTCGGGGTTCATCCACAACCCAGGACAAACAATCCTAGCCCCGGTTTGAAACAACAACCGGGATTAAAATTATACCACTAATTTCGGTTCGAACCACCCACCGAGACTAAAGGTCCCTGCTCTGAAAATCCTGTTTCACTATCCGTTGGGCAGGGCTGGTGTAGGGGATTTTAGTCCCGGTTGGAGATATCAACCGGGACTAGTTCCTTCTTTAGTCCCGGGCCAAAAAATGGTCAGGACTAAAGCTCTTGAATGGAAAGTCTATTCTCTTCTGGTGAGAGTAACAATCCCAGGCTTCAGGAGGATGGCTCGGCTATGGATCCTCGCACCAACATGTCAAGAAGCATTGACGAGCTCAGGTTTCCTGGCACAAGTTGACAAGGACTGACCTTGTCAAGGATCTGATCCCAGAGCGTGCAATTCAGCTTCTGCAAGACAGCACAGGCGTATGGAGTGGAACGAGACATGGCACAAGCCGGCTGCTGATTGATTATAGAGCCCAAATGTGAGGGTTGTAAGTGGGTCCTCCACACCTATATGGAACTAAAACTCCTGACACCTCTCATCCCTACCAACGATCGCAGCAAGGCTCGCCATGCATTACTACTTTTTTTTAGATTACACAGTACAACGTAGACACTGAACATGCACGCACACTCACCCCTATGAACACATGTACGCAAATTGTTGAGTATGTTCCAAATTCAGTCCATAATGGAGGTCGGGCTTCTGCAGTAGCAAAGCGGGGGCCCGTAGAAGCCGAAGGCTGGGTTGGAGCGGCGGGCCGAGAAGCCAAAGGCCGGGCCCCTAAGGACGCTTGGGGGGGGGGTACGGTACATATACCCTTCTAGGGTTTCCACCAAACGTATCGTCTCATTCTCTTGTAAGTCGCCGCATCGGCATTGTAACCCGACTCTTGATAATAGTGAGTAGTGTTTGCTGGCTGGCACCCGTGGTTTTTTACTCTCCCATATTGGGAGGGTTTTCCACGTTAAATCTTGTGTCTCCATGTGGTTTGATCTCATTCTTTGTCGTTTCTCGTCGTCACGTTTATAACACAAACCCTACCCCTATGAGCACCTTCGAAGGACTGAGCCAGCAAATCTTAAAGTTCATGAAGTCACCACAAAGCGTCTCGGCTGTCGACGGGAACATCGCCTACCACTTAATGCATAGCACCGAAAATCCCGAAATAAATAAATCCAGTATAAAGTGTCGCGACTCGGGATTTGAACACCGGGTGGGAGCCCTAACGAATGACTTTTGCCATTGCGCCGTGAGCCCCTTGACAACCATGCATTACTCCTTGACTTATCTCATTGTTGATCGAAGTAAAAACTGCTCAAACTTCTTATTTATAGACCAGGTGGGCTACTGACCTTTTAGCCCAAACAAGTGGTACCCCAGTCATATATACTCGAAATTTGCAATTAGTTGGACCCATCAATCGGTATGGTGCTCCAAGTATTAAAGTTTCATAAATAAATTTTTTAAATACAACTAATCGAAATTGATTGTTTTAATTCCCTTCATTTCCTAACACAAAACAAAAATTAGATACTCCATGATTATTTAAATCACTATGTTTGAGTTGTATGTGTTTATATGTATTTTGTACACAACTAAGCTTATAACTTGTAAGTTTTGTCTTATCTTTTTGTGACATCACTATTATATATTTAATTTTTGCTGTGTGTCGATTTTATTTGTATTTAAATCTTTCTATCCACCAGATAACTTTAAACTCTATTAATCTAGTTATAGTTTATTAAAAATGTCCTTTATATTGTATTACAAAAATAGATATTGTGCCCTACTCTCCGCTCATGGTTATTAAGATGGCACAACATCAGCTTCAGCGAATACCACAATAGGTTCTAGCTCCACTCTTATTTAATACTGTGGCATAACAAGTCTCAGCCTGCACATGGCACTCATGATGTTGGATCAATTCTCATAAGAAATTATATTTTTTCGTAGTATTATTTTACACAAAAAAAGGTGAGATAAACTGTCACGCCCCCAACGCACATGGGCCAATCGGGCCCAAGAGGGGGCGACCGAGCGTATTAATCGCCGCCGCCGTCTTCGCTATCGTCATTACTTAGGGTTTAAGTTTAGCCAAATTAGGAAGAGTCCGGATTACTTGCGAAGTCTAGTTGAGTCCTCTATATAAATATAAAGGGAGATGTATCCTTTTCAGATCAAGAAATAAATTAATAAAATAAGGTTTAACCCTAAGCTTCGGGTCCGCCGCCCCTCACGCTGCCACGCGCCGCCGCTGCCCACCGCACCCGCGCGCGGGCATGCAAAGCGCCTGCGGCCGCTTCCTTCATCCCCTAACATAACGCTCCGCGCTAGAGCGCCAACGACCACCCGGGCGCACCTTTTCAAATAGTAGAAACTACCAAGCGACCCACGACCCAATGGATTTGGGTTGTGATAGATTGGTATTCAGATCCTACTCGATCCTCGGCTCCCACCACCGTGTTGAAGATCAGATGGATACACCACTGCCGTCCTACCGGGAGATGATCATGGAGGCACTTCGCGCGTTCAGATCCGAGTACGACTCCGACAAGCCTGCGATCTCCGACTACATCAACACGAGATACGGCTCCAGCCTCCCGGTTCAGCACAACGCCATCCCGTTAGGCCACCTCGCCGGCATGAAGCACAACGGCGAGCTCGCCCTCCTCGGGAACAACTACTACCTCCTCAACGACGACGACGACAACGACGATGACACCTCCACAGACGATGCCAACATCGACAACAACGACAACCCTACGAGCGACACCAACCTCGAAAACACGCTAGCAGCAACGCCGCAGCTCGGGCAATGTTGGTCCGGCGTGCTGGCGCGCCTACGACGTCACGCCAACGACGTCGGGCGCCCACGCCAACATGATCACTGGCGCCTCAAGCGACGAGCACGTCAACCACCAAGCTGCAGCACATCGACCTCCTGAGCAAAGACTTAAACGTCGCCGTTCTCCTCGACATCAACATGGCCATCGACACCGACTCCAAATCGCCCATTGCTACAGCCATGTGCAAGCCCCTAACATTAGCTACACCATGGGGCTATCTCGGGCGACAACCATGGCCACCACCACAACTCCAGCAATATCTCCTTCCCCGAGCGACATCGATGAACGATCAATGTTGCAGCGCGAGGACGCGCCGCTCGGGAAAAGAGGGGAGAGATATCACGCCCCAATGCACATGGGCCAGTCGGGCCCAAGAGGGGGGCGCGACCGCACGTGGCTACCGCCGCCGTCTTCGCTATCGTTGAGAGCAGCTCCGGTGTTGCAAAGAAATCGAACCATGGGGGAGAGAAAGTGCGTATGGTTCGCTTTTACACACCGCACGAACCGAACCGAGGGAAAAGATTCTTTGGTTCGAACGCCAAGTATGGTTCGACTCTTCGCCCGTACACACAAAGATAAAATAATCACGCGGCCGGTTGCATCTTTGTGGCATCGAGAGTACACGGAAAAAGCGTAGTATCTTTCCATTCTTTACTCCGTGGTGGTGGGCCACCTTGCTACAAAGAACCGAACTCCACACTACAACAATCGAACTCATGCTAAAATCGATTTTGCTTCTGTAGTGAAGGGACCCGCTAGTACGCTTTGGTTCGATCCAACACTGGAGCTGCCCTCATTACTTAGGGTTTAAGTTTAGCCAAATTAGGAAAAGTCTATATTACTTGCGAGTCAAGTTGAGTCCTCCCTATAAATATAAAGGGAGATGTATCCTTTTCGGATCAAGAAATAAATAAATAAAATAGGGTTTAATCCTAGGCTTCGGTCTCTCTCTCGCCCTCCACCGGCGCCAGCCCGCCGCCGGCGCCCGCGCGCCGCACGCCACCACGCCGGCCAACCAACCATGCGGTCGGGCGCTGCCCTTCTTCCCCGCCCAACGCGCTCGCCGCTAGGGCGCCAACAACCGCCCGGCGCCACCCACGTCCCAATGGATTTGGGCTGTGACATAAACATTGTAAATATGTAAATTTGTATAAAGCAACAACTTATTATTTCTTGTCTAATTATAAATAAATTTTCAATGCCACTTGTATTTGATTTCAGGGCGATGTGTATATATTGATAAAAGGATATATTTTGCACTAATGTGTATATATATTATATTTACATCGATGCTAATTAAGCCACCCGAGTCGGGGCGATGATGGAAATGCGATGCTATGGCCATAGTTTATTAGTGTTGGGCCCGTGCGCCGGATCAAGCGACGCGAGACCGAGCTAACACTAACACTGGTGTTGGGGAGGGCGACCGCCAGCCCCGGCAGCCCCGCGGGCCTCACCATGGGGGCCAAGAACTAATCTCCGTTAACATATTGCGAAGTCTTGCGGGGATCGCCAAGCGGAGGACCCTCCGCGAAGACACGAACGGCGAAGCGCCACCCCTCCGTCGAGGGCGGCCCCAGAGCAGGCATTCGAAGCCGGGAGCATGACGGCCCCTACGCGACGTAAGGAGCGCCCGCGAGGGTCTTCCCAAGTGGCGCGAACCAAGCAACGGGGAAAGGCCGGAGGGACCCTCGGAACCGCCCCTCCGCGGTGATGCGGGAACCGGCGGCGGGCATGAGGAAACCCTACACCCCAAAAAGGAGAAGTCATGCGTGTATTTCCCGTACTCGACCCCTCGCACGAATAGTTACTAGCTTGCCCTTGTAAAGGGCCCGCTTGTAAGCGTGTGTTCTCCTACCTACCATGTACCAAATTGTAAATCACCCCCCTCGACCCTTTGAATTCCTATAAATACCCGAATGCGGGCATAAGGAAAAGGATCGGTTGTTGGCGGTTTAAGTGCCATTTGCTGCGTTTTTATTACACCCCACGTCCGCCGCGCATCGTCTTATCCCTCCTCCTTCGAGGCCGGGGTCGCCCTCAGATCGCCTGACCCTCGGCAACTCAGCGAAGGTCGAGCGGGCGGAGGCCGCTCCGCTCCCGTTTGTGTTCTCGACTCACCCGTGGAAGCCCTCGCCCCCCTTCCCCCTCCGGGAGCGAAGGCTAAGGGGGCAGGAGTGATCCCCACGGTTGGCGCCCGTCCGTGGGGACCGACACAAAAAGTCCAAAGCCATGCCGGTCACCGAGCCGAACCCGTCGCCGCTGGCCGGAACAACTCCGCCCCGAGGGAACCCCGGATCAAACCCATCAAGCAAAGATGCGGCCACCACGCACCCAAGCAGCTCCGCCGCCAGGGGGCTGCGGGAGCCGGAGGGGCCCGCCATCCCCGACCTTGGCCATCCCGATATCCCGGAGGTCACCAGGGGAAGAAGGCCATGACGCCCAAGAAGGCAAGGCTCCGCAGGCCGACGGACGTGGTCCAGCAACCCGGTGGCGCAGATGTCCCCGCCGGAGCCAACCCTACGGATCCGCCCTGGAGGGCCTCTAAAGTGCTGGGCAGGAAGATGAAGAGGAGGAAACCGAGCAAGGCGAGCAGGCACTAGAGGCCCTCCAAGCCCAGATCGCAGAAAAGAGGAGGTTGCTGCAGGCCCTAGATCGGAGGCAGCGCCTGCGGACGCTCAGGGAACAGGCCGAAGCCGCCAGGACCGGAGCCGGGCATGGATCAACCAAGCCAGCCGAGGCAAGGCAAGAAGAGTCGGGGGAGGGCAGCCAGCCCAAAGAATCATCCGCAGAATCCCCGCGCGGGGCAAGCCCCACCTCCGCCAACCCCACCACCACCTCAACAGAATCAACCACCAGTGCAACACCCGCAATCCTCAACCCTCCGCATAAGCCAACTGTACCCCTCCATGCCCATCGGGGACGGCACTGGCCGCCACGCTCAGGCGCAGCCTCCGCAAAATCATCATTACGACCCCAAATCCCCGCTCTCCTACGCCCTTCAGATCGCGGAATGGCCTCCGGCATACAGCCACCAGCACTTGCCAAGATACAACGGGGCCTCCGACCCCAGACAGTTCGTTATGAGCTACGAAGCCGCTGTGGAAGCCGCAGGAGGAGATCACTCCACAATGGCCAAGTCATTTGTGATCATCGCAAGAGGAGTGGCTCAGTCTTGGTACTGTACGCTGCCCCCCAACTCAATCCGGAGCTGGTCCGACCTTCGCGACGCCCCCGGCAAGAAATTTCAAGGGAGTTGACTCGAACTCATCAACAAAGACCGAGTTGCTGAACGTGGGGCGTAAGCCAAATGAGCCCCTACAAGAGTGGTGGCGGAGGTTTCTCCAAACCAAGGCCGGGACCGAGGGGTCTCCGACTGAAAGCGTCATTATGGCGGTGGTCTCTTGCATCCGCCTGTGCCCATGTCATTCAAAGATTGAGCGGAGGCAGCCAAGACCCTAGCGGAGCTACACGAGATAATGGACAAAGTACCGCAGAGCCGAGCAACAGCCACAAAGCGAAGATAGAGGCTTTCCGACCTCCGCCATATCAAAGACTCACCACAACGACCACCACGCATGCATAACCACCCAAGACCGGAGGCCGCCGAGCTCGGCACCATCGCCAACAACCCCCGCCACAAAGAAAAACCCACCAACCACCCCCCCTAGGCAAAACTACCCACCAAGAACCCCTGCACCGAACCTGCATTACACCAACATGAGGCCTCCGCAAAAACAACCCTACCGCCATTATCATGAGAGGGCAAAGGCCATTACACCAAACAATGCCCATATTTCGCCAAGGGGAAAGAGGCGATGGACAGGAGCTCGCCGCAAAGCCCGCAGAGGCAAGTTAACCACACAAGAAAACCAGCAAGCACCCACTCCAACCACTACACTTTCACCCCTTCGACTATGGAATCCCAAAGACATCCAGGGCTTCCACTACCCGGCTTTCCACTCCAAAGACCTTCAGCCGTGCAGAGCCGGCCCAAGCGTTACTAAAGAAGAGTATACAGTTTCCACACCCCCCGCAGCCTCCGCAACCAAGCTATCACAACCAAGCCCTACCACCTCCACCTCCGCCACCCGCACCACCTTCACCCAAACAACACCCGGGTCAAGCAAGAAATCCAGACAATCGTCAGCAAGCCCAACTCATCTTACGGGGTCATCCTCGCTATCACGGGGGGCTCCAACGAGGACCACGGCAACAAACGGCAGCGAAAGGAGCACTATCGGAGGGTCCATCATGTGGGTACGGAGGGGCCTCACGTAAAACAGCCGCTGGTCCCACATTCCGATCACCTTCAATGCCAGCGACATGAAGCTCGAGACTACCCTCACACCGATGCGATGGTCATCGACACCAACATCGAGGCCGGATCTGTTACTAGGATCCTAGTAGACACGGGCAGCTCCCTATTATCTTGTTCGCATCCACCTTCGACAAAATGGGCCCGGACGGGAACATGTTACAACCAAGCAGGCAATCCCCTCTTCGGCCGGAGGCCCGGCAAGTTGGGACCATCGAAAATCACCTTACGGTCTCCTTCGGGAAAGAGCCCATTCAATCGAGAAAACATAACCTTCGACGTGGTCGCACATTGCACGTACTACAGCTACAACGCCATTTTTAGGCCGCTGAGTCACCAACGTGATTCGACGCGGTCCTCCACCCGAGTTATCTCGCATGAAGATGCCCTCCGTCGGCGGCATAATTGCCGTGTTGGAGACCAGACCGCAAAGAAGAACGCGCGGAGGGGGCTGTCGCGAGGGCAACGCGAACGTACACAACCTAGAACAAGAACCGCGGGGCCAAGAGAGACGGCCCGGAAGGCGGCGCTGAGCCCCCCGCGAGCACTACCGCCAGGAAGAAACGAAGAAAGTCGGGCTTTTAGCTTTGATCCCGATAGAGAAGTAACCATATCCGCACTCCTGGACTGCACTCCGAGGCGAGCTCTTTTGCGGTGCCTCCGAGAGAACTCCGATGTGTTTGCTCGGTCCGCGAGAAGATTTCTGAGGGTGTTAGCCGTGACCTCATCGAGCACCACCTCAACATAAGACCGGACGCCACTCCCGTAAAGCGTAAGCTTCGCAAAATGTCGACGAGAGAAGAGTAGCAGCAAGCAGTGCAGGTAAACCGCCTTCTAGACGCGGAGGTCATCCGCCCTGGTCAAATACCCCACTTGGTTATCCAACGTTGTCATGGTGAAAAAGCAAGCCTTAGCAAAGACAAAGCGGAGCCCACCGGATGGAGGATGTGTGTGGATTTCACCAGCCTGAACAAAGCATGCCCGAAGGGACGATTTCCCCTCCCCCGAATCGCCTCTCTCGTGGTCGACGCAGAAGAGGCTGTGAAAGGTTGTCCCTCCCGGATCTGTTTCTCGGGGATACCACCAAATTTGGATGAACGGCGGATGAAGACAAGACAAGTTTCATAACCCCTTCGGAACTTATCGCCCGGAGAATGGCCGAAGGCCTCCCACGCGCCGGCTTCGTCGCCGCACGAATGGAGGAGGTGTTCGGAGACGACAAGCGCCATCTCAGCCTACGTCGACGACTTGGTAGTCCAAAGTAAGTTAAAGGAAGACCACATCACGGACCTCCAAAGGACCTTCGTCAAACTGCGCGAAGCCAGGCTCAAACTCAACCCCGCCAAGTGTGTATTTGGAGTAAGCAAGGGCAAGTTACTGGGCTGCCTCGTATCTGTAAAAGGAATAGAGGCCAACCCTTCGAAGATCGCAGCAATCACCGCGATGGAACCTCCGAGGAACAGAAAATCGGTTCAGAGACTAGCGGGACGCCTCGCCGCCCTTAGCAGGTTCATCTCCAGGTCAGCCGAGCGAGGGTTACCATTCTTCCAAACTCTAAAGGAAACAGACCCATTCAGCTGGGGGCCTCCGCAACAAGAAGCCTTCGAAGACCTCAAGCAGTACCTCAAAAACCTTACCACCCTCGCCACACCGGAACCAGGCGAAGGACTCCTTCTCTACGTCGCCGCATCGCCACATGCCGTCAAGTGCTCGTCAAAGAAGTGAACGAAGGGCACCAGTCCAGGCAAATCCCCGTCTACTATGTCTCCGAAACCCTCGAAGGGCCCAAGCTAAATTACACATTTGGAAAAGGTAGCCTACGCAGTGGTCATGGCAAATAAAAAAACTCAAGCACTACTTCGGGCACATGAGGTCACCATACCTTCGAGCTTTCCCTCGATAACATATTGAGAAACCCCGAGTGATTGGGCGGAATAGCGAAGTGGGCAACCGAGATCGGAGACCACGCAATCAGATTAAATCCGGCAGAACGGCCATCAAGTCACAGCCCTAGCAGATTTCCTAGCGGATGGACACCTAACACATACAACCAAGCAGTGAACTTGGACCCGATTTGGACAAAGACACACCGACGGAGCCTGGGGGCACGCAACGGAGCTGGCATCGCGGCCATCATCACTTCACCCTCCGGAGTCAAGCCGAGATATCTTTGCCGGGGCTAGAATTCCAGTGGCACAAACAACACGGCGGAATACGAGGCAGTGCTCTTGGCACTAAACAAGCTCCGGGCCATGTCGCGCGAAGGGCCATCATCAAAAACCGACTTCGGAGGTGGTCTCGAAACAAGCCGAGAAGGACAACAAAGCCAAGCACCCAGAGCCGCAAAATACCTCGCAAGGCTAAGGAAAACGGAGGCCTTCTTTCGGCATCACAACCAAGACCATATCCGGTAGGGACAACGGAAGCCGGCCCGGCTCGCGAAGGCAGCGCCCCGAAGCGGAGCAACTCCCCGGGGACGTGTTCTTCGAAATACTGCGTAGCCCCTGCGATTCAAGATGGCGACCAACCCCTAAATCGGTCAGCGCCATTCACGGCGAAGATTGGAGAGCCCCGATCATTGCATTCATCAAAGGCCTCTGCCGAGCCCCAATCCAAGGAAGAACAAAAAGGGTTGAGAGAAGGTCCGAGGCTACCGTCTAGTTGACAACAAGCCGTACAAGGCATCCGTAACCGCTCCATGGCTAAAATGCATATCTACGGCGAAGGCGCGCCATCCTAGCGGAGATCCCACGAAGGCATCTGCGCTCGCTTCGCGGCCCGCAGCGTTAGTGGGAAAGGTGTTCGAGGCAAGGGTTCTATTGGCCCACCGCACTCAACGACGCCCGCGAAACCGGTCAAGCATCGCGAAGGATGCGGTGGCTTGCCCCACCACTCCAACAGCCGGGGGCCCGGCAACCCTCATCTCGCCCCACATGGCCCCTTGGCGATAGGCGATAGACCTTATCGGTCCAATGCCGCCGGCTCCGGGGAACCTTCGCCACGCAGCAGTGGCGGTCGAATACTTCACCAAATGGATCGAAGCCCGCCCTCTCGCAAGCATAACCTCTCACTCGGTACAAAAGTTCTTCTCGGCGGCGGATCGTGCGCCGCTTGAAACCCCCGCGGAGCATAACGGTCGATAAACGGCACCCGGTTTGATAGCGAAGGCTTCAAACAGTTACGCCATCAAATAGGCACCAAGATACGCTTCGCCTCCGTGAGGCACCCCCAATCAAACGGCCTGGTCGAAAGGGCCAATGGCATAATCCTGCCGGGGTATCGCCGCGAAGGTCCACGCGAAACCAAGAGGAAAATGGGCGGGAGGAGCTCACTCGGTGGTATGGTCACATAACACCTCCGAAAAGTCGGGCGACCAAATTCACGCCCTTCAAGCTCACGCTCGAGAAGAGGCCGTCCTCCGTAAGAACGGGCACGCATTCGCTAAGGGTCACCTGGTGAAGCCCCCGAAAGAAGAGGCGGTCGCGAAGGACCTCCTCGAAGAAACAAGAAACTTGGCCATCCTCAACCTCCACGCATACCGGGAGGAGACCACAAGATGGAGGGACAAGAAGCTCGGCCTCCTCCGCACGATCTCCGTCTGAGACTTCGCCCCGATCGGGGAAGCGTAACGCGAAGATGGTCGGGCAAGTTCATGGCCAAGTGGACGGGCCCATACCTCGTCACTAAGTCCACAAGACCCGCTCCTTCCACCTGCAAGATCTCGAAGGCCATGATCTCCCCCACACATGGAACGTCGACGACCTCCGCAAGTACTACCCCTAGCGGTGCAATGTACCGTGCACTCGAAGTTGTATGGGGCTCCGCCATTTTGCCATTTCATTTTTTCTCTTCCTAAACTTAAGATCATGAACAATGCGGGCTGCACTTTTTTCCTTGCGAAGGGCGAGGTTTTTAACGAGGCAGTATTTCAATATCTAATATATGCGGGTTAGTTACCCCCACATCGGAGAAAGGTGCAACGCATAAGTACAAAGATCAAAAGGCCGGGCCGGCGCCAACCAGCCCTCATCACAAGGTAATCGATTACCACGGAGGGCAGCAAGGCTGCACTCCGCCTGGCCAAACCAACAAAAACACTCCCACTCTAAACCATGTTGGCCGAGCGCCCGGGGCACCTCCGCCCCGGGGCTCGCAATGAAGACGCCCGCGCCTCCGAGCATGAGACCCGCGGAGGCGCACACAGCTCCGGGCGCCCGGCACCTCCCGCCGTGGGCTCGCACAAAGACGCCCCCGCGCTCCGAGACGAGACCCGCGAGGCGCACAGTGCCGGGGCGCCCGCACCTCCGGGCCTCAGTGGGCTCGCAATGAAGACGCCCCCGCTCTCCGAGCATGAGACCCGCGAGGCGCACAGCCTGGGCGCCCGCACCTCCGCCAGGCCTCGCAATGAAGACGCCCGCGCCTCCGAGCATGAGACCCGGAGGCGCACAGCCGGCGCCCGGGCACCTCCGCCGGGGGCTCGCACGAAGACGCCCGCGCTCCGAGCATGAGACCCGGGCGAGGCGCACAAAAGCTCGGCGCCCGCACCTCCGCCCGGCCCCAATGAAGACGCCCCGCGCTCTCCGAGTATGAGACCCGCGAGGCGCACACAAAAGCCGGCGCCCCGGCACCCCGTTAGGGCTCGCACAAAGACACACCCCGCGCTCTCCAAGTATGACACGCGGAGGCACAAAGCCGGAAGCCCCGGCACCTCCGCCTGAGGGCTCCGCAGCAGTACTTCCGCCCACCCCTCTCAAGTCCGGCCCCACGGGGCACGGCAAATCGGAAGACAGTACCCTTCGCCGTGGGCTCAGCAAGAAAAAATACCACCACCGACCAAGAACAAGACCTCCGCCATTACACTCTTAACACACCACCACCCACCAAGGACAAGACCTCCGCGGTACAAAACCATAATCACAACAAGCACTTATGACTTCCGCCCAACGCTGTGAGCACCCCCCGCCCCAAGAAGCACTATAAACCAAACCTCCCCCACGAATCCCATGTTAGGAAGAGAGCAAACCATCAGCCATGACGCCACCATGCTAACACCCATAGCCAAACCCCGATCCTATAGAGCAGATGCCGGGATACCTCCAAAACCCACGGCCTCCCAACCCAAATAAGGCACCACAATGGAAAATGTAAACGGACCCCAACCCCGAGGCGGGCCGCGCAAAGTGCAATGAAGAGCAACGGGGCCTACAGATGCCCCCCGAGGCAAATAAAACATCCAAACCCCGCAAACCAACAAAGACCAAATGCGCACAAACTAGAGCATTTCAGATTCGCAACCCCTACGCCCGCCCCAGAGCACCTCGCGCGCTGGACCCGAAGCCAACTTCGGAGCAAAGTTGACTCTCGCGAAGGGGATACCACAATGGAGAATGTAACATCCTCCCGTGGGCAACTCCACCAAAGGAATCAAAGTCCCGGAAGGGGGTAGGTCGCAACAACACGAACGCCAAAAGGCGGCGAAACCGCGACAACCCGCAAGACCGCCATTCAACAAGGATGGGCGTGCAGGCAGACAGGGACCCACCCCCGCAGCCACCTCTCGCAAGAGTCCCACCCGCGCCAGTGGACCGTCCCGCTCCCAAGTCTCCGAACGATGAGTCGCGCCCGCGAATCACAAGGGCGCACCCTCGCACCAACTTCAAGCTTCAACGGGGAACCACGTGTGGAGAAAAAAAGACCTCCGCGTCCCAAAAGAACTTTGTAACGAAGACCTCGCATAAAAATCAACGAGTACCACTTGGTCAAGCAAACTCCGCAAAACGCGCGTAGTCTCGCAGACTAAGGAAAACAGGGGGCCGCCTATCGCGGCTACCTTCGCAGAAAATGCGCGAGTCTCGCACTAAGGAAGACAGGGGGCGCCGCTCTATCGCGGTACTCGCGAAACGCGCGAGTCTCGCACTAAGGAAACTTGGACGCCGCCGGTCTATCGGCTACCTTCGCAGAAAACGCGAGTCTCGCACTAAAGGGCGCCATTTGCCTATCGCGGCTACCTGCAGAAAACGCAGCGAGTCTCGCACTAAGGAAACTTGAGGGGCCCTTGTCTATCGCTACCGCCAAACGCCTTGAGTCTCGCACTAAGTGAAATGGACGCCGGCTGTCTACGCGGCTACCTTCGCAAAACGCGCGAGTCTCGCACTAAGTGAAATAGGGGCACCGCTTCCACGCGACTACCTACGAAGAGCACCACTACCACTTGGTACATGCAACACAAAACAACTCTTTGCAAACATACCGCATCCATTACATTACGAGGAAAGTTACACGGCCTCCGCGGCCCAGAAAGCCCGTGAGCCTCCGCACACACATCCTCGCCTACAGAGGCCACGACCCCATACAAGATGGCCTTAACCAACACCTTCGCTACACGCTCCACAAACTCCTCTACATCCACTCACCTCCACCCGGCCTCTTCGCCAGAGTCGCGGCTGCCCGTATCACAGCTCCGAAAGCAAAGCGGAAGTTCACCCCGCAGCACTCGATGCGGTATACCCTCCGCATGTCGCTCCACCGAAGCCCACATCCTCCCCTTTGAACAACGACTTCGGCCTCCGCGATCGACCCAACAAGCCGCTTGCCCAAGTGCGATGGCTACGGCTTCATCGTCCTCAACATCATCCTCCGCCAAGGCCGCGCTTGCCCGGCTCCGAAAAGTACCTGTTCCACTTGACGGTTTTGTCAAGTCATGGGACCCGCCGTATGGGCCTCCGAGGCCCGATTGGCTACATCGTACTTCGAACCCCCGCCCACCAAAACGCTCGAAGAGGCGATCCGAGGGAACATTTGCATGGCATGAACCCAAGTCTCCCCGAAATGAACACATCTTGGCGATTCATCATCACGGAACCACGTTAAGCACCCTCCGCCGCAGCCCCACGGGTACCGCGCGGCCAGCGCAATCATCAAACGCGGTTAGCCCCAACCCCAACGCAATCAAGCTACGAAGGTGCACGGACACAGCGGAAACGCACAATCAAGTAACAACGGAGGAATGTAGCGAAAGCCCCTAAAAACTCCAATTCATCATTCAACTTAAAAAGCCCGAAGGCCAAGAAGTTTCACACCACATGATTGTCTCGCCTAGGAAAGAATAAACCTCGCAAGAATCTAAGGAGCCCTGGCTACCCTCAAGGTCCGAGGCCGCGGCTTGGCAGACGGCGGCGGAGGGGTCCTCCTGAGGCATGGAGGGAGCCGGAGCAGCTCCGAGGGCTCCTACGAGGCGCCGGTCTGGAGATGTGCTGAGAGAGGGAGAAGCCGGCGGCCCCGGAGGCTGGGCCGAGGAAGACGGATGGCGCCGGGCAGGCCTTCAGCCCGCGGCGTGAGGCACCGAGACCGCGCCCAAGCGACCCCCGCACCTCAACCCGTCCGGCGGCTTGTATCTCCTCCGGAGCAGCTTTGGGAGCCCCTCCGCCGCAGCAGCAACGACCTAGAACGACACCAAGTCAAGACACAAGACAGCCGAAGTAGCAGCAAACAAAGAGGAAAAGAAGCGAGAGACAACAAAAGCAAACAAGTGACCAACCTTCCTAGCCGATCAGCCTCTCGAAAACTCGCAGCAAGCTCCCGCCCTCCCTTCATACCGTGCGCTTGATGAAGGTCGTCGCAAAGCGCTTCACGTCCCGCTCCTCCGCCGAGGCCCTAACCCCGTCGGGGCCGGGAAGTGAGCGGTCCGGCCTCGACAAACGGCTCCCGACGCCGCAACCGGATGGCGAAGGGCCCTCGAAGGCGACCGCGGCGGTGCCGGGCTCGGTCCCGCCGCAAGCAGCCCACCACCTTTCGGCAGCCTCCCACCTCCCGGCGGCATCCAGCGCCCAACAAGGGCAGGTCCGGGGCCCGGGCAGCGGAAAAGCGGCCCCGACTCCGCCAAGAACGCCGCAAGCGCCCGCCTTGAAGGCCTCCCGCCTCCGCATACCAGACAGCCAAGATCATTGAGCCGCCGGCCGCCACCTCCGCCTCCCGCCGCAAGGACCCACGCGCCTCCGACGCCGCGCTCATTCTCCCGACGCGGAGAACAGCCACCCTCCTTAAGGTCCGCCACCTCCCTCCCGGAGGCGCTCCGCCCATCAATAGCCGCCTTCGGCCTCCCCGGGCCTCCCGCCGGCCCTCCTTGAGCCTCGCTAGAGGCCTTCCTCCAAGGCCCGTGGTCGACGAGTCCCGGCCACTCTGGATGGCCGCCCCCGCGCCCAACACTCAGCAACTCCGAGGTCTTCACCTTGATATCCTCATGGATATCGGGCCGAGGGGAGCGGCCCGCCACTGCATCTCCGCCTCCAGCGCACGCGATCGTAAGACGCGCCCAATCATCCCCTCCGCCTCAACCTCCAGCTGGCGAAGGGGGTGTCGCGGTCGATGCCCGTGTGCAGCCCCACGTCGACATCATCAATGCCGATCGCCTCCGCCACATAAGGCATGGAGGAGGCCTCCGCTCCCCCAAAGGGCCTTCCCACTCCCGAGGGGGCCTCCGGAGGGTCGCCCAAAAATCTCACCCGGGCCGCCCCACGTGGCACCCGCCGATCGGGAGGCGGGCACTCGGCGTGCTCGTGCGGCGAGTCACAACGGACTTGCCCGCGCCACACCCCCCGCCACCGCCGTCCCCACCGGTCCCCTCTTCTTCGGGAGGGCCCGCCGCCACGGGGCTCCTCTCCCCTCCCTCATAGTCGGAGCCGGTCGTCGGGAGGCCTCCTCCTCCTCCGCGTGCGCCTCGACCGCCTCCGCCTCCGGGCCTCCCCGCGTCCCTCCGCCTCATCCTCATCGAGGAGATAAGGAAGCGGCCGAGGTCAAGAACCCGAGACCCCGCCCCCCCCAGAAGAACCCGCCCCTCCGAGCGACGGGTGGGGGGGGCGGAGGCGCCCCCGCTGGGGGGCTCGGGAGTGGGACGGCGCGGCCGGGCTCGCGGACCCCCGCTTCTTCCTCCCCCGCATCCATGGCGTCGGCACGGCCTGGCCGCCCCGCCCCGGGGGCCGACCCGAGCAGTCAAGACCCGGCTCACCCGGCGGCGGTCCAGCGAGGGGCGGCGGATCCGCCGGACCTCAAGCCTCCAACTTTCCAATAAGGAAGTCTGAGCAGGCGGTGGCCCGCCATCACGGGCCGGCGAACTCCACCTTATCACCCCTTCGCCGCCTCAAGCGGCTCGGGCCAGATCGCCCCGAGGTCAAACCTCAACGCCTTCGACCTTGGGGCATACTCGCCCGAGTCCGCAACTTCGCCAGAGGGCACCCCCGCCCACGGGACTTGTACTGCGCCGCCGCGAACTCCTCCACCAGTCCCGCGCGCAGACGTGGCGGGACATGACGCGAAGGGGCGTCCAGCCTCCCTCGCCGCCTCCCGCCGTCTTTCACGGGCTTCACCTTAGCGATGGCGAGGGACTCGGATACGCCAAGGGGCCCCTCCGCACCCTCCAATCGGTAATAGAACCAGCCCGGTCGGCCGGTCGGCGCTCCACTTGTTCCGTTGCGCCGGCGGGGGCCTCCACCCCGGCGCGGGGATGAAACCCGCACACGCCATCACCGGGCGCGAAGACCTCCTCCTCCGTCGCCCCGACGGTGCGCGGCCGATAGTGCACGGTGTGGGCCCGATGAAGCCGGCCCACCGTCGGCTCCGGCCCTACGGAGGCGCACGCCCGGGCATACGTCATCGAGGGCGTGGAAAGCACGACGCCGTGAGTTGATGGAAGCGGAGGCTGAACCTCCGCTTGAAGACCACCGAGCACGAGCTCGCACACGGGGAAACGGAGCCCCGCGTGGAAGAACTCCTCGAAGACGATGACTTCGCCGGCTTCGGCGCGGCACCGTCTCTCGCCCTCCGAGGCGGAAACGCCCTTGTGGAAAAAATCCGTGCTCCTTCCGGAACGCCTTCAGGGACTTGTCGGTGCTCTTGCTCCGAGGGAACTCGAAAGCACTCAACGACGGTCTTGGGCCTCATGGTCTCCCCGGTACGAGCCATCGATGGACCCTCCTTGTGAAAGGGACCCTCCGCTAAAAGCGAGGGCGAACTTAGGACAGCGCAGCGAAGAAGGCGAAAGCGTGAAAAGGAGGCGAAAGCGAAAGCGTGGAAGCAAAAGGAGGGCACAAACCCTAAATCTCACCAACTCAGACGTATTTATAGGCCGGGACGGAGGAGGGGACGCGCGCGGACGCAGCCCGCGAGCCACGGAGATCAAGGCCCGGATCCCAAAAACAACGCCAGGCCCTCCGATCCGCCCCACGCAGTGCAAACCAACGGCATCCGTACCCCCTAAACAAACACACAGTTCACCCGATCCGCGCCACTCCCAAACTAACCAACAAAAGATCCGAATTGGGGCGGCCAAGCCCTAACGCTGGGCTGGAGAAGGAGGAGGGCCGAGGTCCACCTCCGCGAGGCCCACGAGCGGCCCGGACGCTGCCTTGGCAAGGGGGCCCATGGGGCGCAAGCACGCCACCCGCACGGGACCCTCCAGTGAGAACGGCGTTTTTGCCCCCCTGAGGGAACTGGACCTTCGAGGGTCTTTGTTGGGGAGGGGCGACCCTCGCCGGCCAGGCAGCCCACGCGGCCTCACCATTGGGGGCCAAGAACTAATCTCCGTTAACATATTGCGAAGTCTTGCGGGGATCGGCAAAGCGGAGGACCCTCCGCGAAGACAGCACATGGCCCGGCGTCACCCCTCCGTCGGCGGCCCCGGAGCAGCGAGGCATTGGCGGGAGCATGCCCCCCACGCGTAGGGAGCGTGCGAGGGTCTTCCCAAGTGGCGAACCCAAGCAACGAAAGGCCGTGGGAGGGACCCCTCGGGAACCGCCTCCGCGGATGCACCCGGCGGGTGGCGGCATGAGGGAAACCCACACCCGGGCGGGGAGAGTCATGCGTGTATTTCCGTGCCGACCTCGGTGCGAATAGTTGCTAGCAACTTGCCCTTGTAAGGGCCCGGTTATGACGTGTGTTCTCCTACCTACCATGTACCAAATTGTCCCCAAATCAGCCCCCCCTCGACCCTTTGAATTCCTATAAATACCGAATGCGGGCATAAGGAAAGGGATCGGTTGTTGGCGCTTTAAGTGCCATTTGCTCGTTTTATTACACCCACGTCTCGCCTTACGCATCGTCTTATCCCCCTCCTCCGCCGGAGGCCGGGCGCCTTCCGATCGCCTCGACCCCTCGGCAACTCCAAATAAGGTCGAAGCGGACCGGAGGCCGCTCCTCCCCCGCTTGTGTTCTCGACTCACCCCGTGGGAAGCCCCTCGCCCCTTCCCGCCCCTCAGGGGAGCGAAGGCTAAGGGGCGGGAGGATCCCCACAACCGCCTTGTTTAGTTGGACAAAAAACTTGCCACGAATCACTATTTGAACTCTTGTGGCACACTGTAGTAATGCTTTTTCGTTTGTTTGTGGTAACATTGTCCAATTATGGACTAACTAGCCTCAAAAGATTCGATCTCGTCATGTACAATAGAAGCGTGTAATTAGTTAATTTTTTTACCTATATTTCTTGCTCCGAAACATATGTCTTTTGATGTATTTAATTTAATGTGATGGAGAGAGTCTAAAAATTTGAAAGTTGAAGGCAAAAACTTACCCAACTAAACCGAGGCCTTTGTTAATATTTTCCTTGTTGCCGGAATGCGGGGACTCGGTAAAAACGAGCTCACCTTCGCCCTAGCGAGGCGTAAGGCGGAGTGGATGGACCTCCGCTCAAGGTCGCGCAAAGGCGGGGCACGCAACCCCCCCAACACCCTTCGCTCGGACAGCGCAAGGCTCCTTGAAGGCGGCGGCAGCTGCCTTTGCCCCGGCGGTTGAAGGAAGCCGCCTCGACTCACCGGCGCCCGCGCGTTGGACGACGGCTGGGCTCGACCCCGCAGGGACCTCCTCCGCGCCGCAAGGCCCCGCGCAAGGTCCCCGGCAAGGCAAAGCGCAAGGTCCCCACGCGAGGCCTCCGCAAGGCTCACGCGCAAGGCTCGGCACGGTGGGCCTCGGCCGGGGGCGAGCAGCCACAAGCGGGAGGGAGGCCGCCCGCCGCGGTCCCGGCAGCGCGTGGGGCCCACCCTAGGTCGCCTCGAGCCGCGCGTGGCGGAGCAACCGCCGGCCTCCGTCCGCCCAAGCCCGCCGAGGGCACGTCTTGCAACCGCCTCCGCCTGAACCGTGAAGGTGACCTCCGCTTGGCCGCGGCGGGAGGCCGCTCCCTCGCCTCCGGCTCAGCGCTCGGAGCGACCCCCACTCGAGGGCCCCGTGGCTCGTCGGGGGGACTCAGAACAACCAGCATCGGGATGTCACTGAATAACTGGATTGGAGGGAATTTAGAGTAGATTGAGCATAGAATTGGGGAGCGGGAGCATGAACGAAATGGGGAAAAGTTGGGACGGCAACAGAGCGGGATTCAATTTCCGAGTTCATAAAAGTTACCGGGTCCAAAACCTTCGTCGCTTGCTTATACACCGCAGAGACGGATACAGGGCCAACGGGCCGACTCAAACCGGGCCTTACCGCCGACTAGAAGACTACTGCTAATACAAGCCCAATAGAGAAATACAAGCCCGAGTTAACCCGGGCCAATCTTAGCCACTCTTCCCGCCACCCAGATTTTCTTGGGATCACCTGCTTGATGGTGACCTTTCTCCTCACCAAGCGATCCTTGGTCCCGACATTCCTTCCCCATGAAAACCTGCTTGACCCCAAGCAGGGCCTTGTGGAAAGCGACGCCATAAGTCTTTTGCTTCCTCCCAGGTTGCCATAGAGACGGGAAGGTCACTCCATTGCACCAACACCTAAAATAAAGTTGAAGTACCTTTCCTACAATGGCGAGTGTCCAGAACTACAACGGCTAAACAACAATTTTGCATTCATCATGCACCGCCTCCGCCTCCACCCAAGACTTCCTATGCCGACGTGGCGGCCAACCGCCCACTGTGAGCACCGCCCATTGCCGCTTCCACCGGCGGCCGCCCTTGGCGCGGCATTCACCTCATCCTCGGTGAAGGGGGAGGACACTCCCCGCCGCTGAAGCGACATTCAAGGGCCTGGCGGGGCGATTCCGCCGTTCTTGGCTCGCCGAACGGGATGGATGCGCCGTCGGCCGGCCTCCATGGCCGGGCGCCGAGATCGACCTTGTGCTTGCCATGTGAGGGGAACCGGGGAGGGAAAGGGGGCAAAAAGAAGGCTCAAGCGGCGGAAGAAGTAGCAAGAGTAGCGCGGTGGTGGACAAGCGATCGGATGGGCTCGGATGCCGACGGTGGACCACGAGGTGACGGGGCCAGGCAACGCGGGCGCCCGGCGGTTGGTCGTGGGGCGGTTAGGGTTGAAAACCCTAAGCATCACCTTTATACGCACCAGGTCAAGTGGGCTTGATGGGGCGGGCAGGATGC
Source organism: Hyparrhenia diplandra (assembly GCA_015847255.1). Taxonomy (NCBI): domain Eukaryota; kingdom Viridiplantae; phylum Streptophyta; class Magnoliopsida; order Poales; family Poaceae; genus Hyparrhenia; species Hyparrhenia diplandra. The sequence goes on from JADLZK010010241.1 coordinate 52,388, forward strand.
TTGCGCCCGAAAGGTGCCATGGCCAATGACCGGCGGGTTGTTAGGCGCCGAGGCCGGGAACCGCCTTTGGGTCATTGCTATGGCTGCTACTCGAGCTATTTTCTTTTCCTTTTTCTTTTCTCGCTTATATTATCCAAGAGTTCTATTTACTAATTACTGCATTAGTTTGGTTACTTAGCATATAATTTGCTAGTTTACTTTATGCAAGAACATCGGTGCCTTGTAATGGTTGTTGTTCCTCCGTAAGTTCTTGGATGCAATCTCCTATTTATTTCTATTATAATTTTGATATTTGTGGTGCGCCAAATCACTTTTAGTACCACAAATATATAGCTACAGTAAAATTTGTTTATTTGTTTGGCATATATTGGTGCACCCAAACCACCCTTACACCAATATATTGGTCATTTTTGTAGTATATAATATAAATTGAGTATGTTGGTGCCCCCAACCACATTTTTGCACCACATACAAGTTATCTTTGCTAGTGACTTAGTTGCAAATTTAACTATGATTATTAACTTTGAATAAGTTAAAACTTGCAATATATAATATCTTAATTATTTTGATCCATCAACATAAGGCAATGGAGTCTATGGCAAAGGCCGTGTTTAGTTCCTTATGAAGCATTCTCGCCCGAGACCGTGCCATAGCAAAGTGATCTAATCACCTATTGCCGAGAGATCTACATCTTGTTTCCTAGAAACTTCGATGATTACCTACACCGTGTTGTTAATCAAAATAAAAAGTTTTGGAATAATTTTTAGTCATCACATTGTTTTGTATTACACAAGGTAGTAGAGTCCTAAGCAAAAGATGCGCTTAATTCCTTGCGTAATTAATCCGCCCAAAGACCATGCTTAGGCAGCAGGTTTATACCGCATACTATAAAGATCTACTCTTTGTCTTTGACATAAGATATTATCTTGTCTTGCGTACTACAAAACTTGTGATGCTTAAATTAAAAGGTCTACACATTTTCTGTGACTACCTATAATCCAAAACTATATTAAGATATCCATTTAAAATATATTGCATTGAATATTACAACGATATCATATCGACTTTAAATTACCATACGGTAGATTAAATTAGCCCATGATTGTTCACATAGGAACATGACGATCACTAGGGGAGTTTGATGAACTTGCCCTAGATGGTAGTAATTACCCAACCTTGGGCTCTGATATCAAGATAGCTTGCATCTCGTAGTCTTTTGGCTACGATACATGATTGTGCTGGCTGGGGTTGTCCTGCAAGACAAGCACACTTTTTACGCTTTAGCGTTGCTACGGTTTTTATATCCATAAGGATCTTAAAGCTGAATATCTTATGATTGAAAATCCTCGCTTAATTATGGGTCGCTCTTAAAGAGCGATATGAACAACAAAAGGAACTTATTTGGCCCGAGGCCAGTTATGAATGGAATCACTTACGCCTTCAAGATTTTAAAAACGTGGCTGATTATAACCATTTTGTTCATAAAATTTGTTCCAAGTTGAAATTTTGAGAAAGAGCCAACAGCCAGCAGAGAAAATAGAGAAAAACACTCTCTACTATGCTCCCGTCGATAGACTATTGCAATAGCAATACAGGGCTCATAATTACCGTAAAGCAATATTCCCTAACTTATCCATACGTTATCTCAGGCAGAAAAACATGATGAACTTCTTTTAAAGAATCATCATAAGCGCCCTTTCGGCGCCACTACCGAGGTTCATAACGCATGTAAATTTAAAGGGAATAAAAATAAGTTCAATGGATGCGGTCCAAAGAACAATTTTGGTAAACATAAATTCAACAAGAAACAAAGGTTTCATAAGAGGAATAAAGATAATAAAGATCCTAAGGACAATGCGAAACCCAAAAATGACAAAAAAATGTCATCGTTGTGGGCATCCTTCGCATTTTGCTAAAGATTGCCATGCACCTAAGCATTTGGTTGCTTTAAACCAAAAGTCTTTGAGAGAGGCCAAGCCGCCGGGGAGATAAAAAGATATGAAGCGCACTTCAATCTTACATCCGAAGCTACCGTAAGAGAGTTGTTCCAAACCGGCCCCTAAGCAAGGGAACAACAAGTCTCTTAATTTGGAAGAAGATCTTCCATCTACGGACAATATGCTCCTAGACTTTGGTTCTGGAGACATATTTGGAGATTTAGAGTAATCTCAGTCCGCATTTGATATCAAATTGATATCTCTTGTAAATATCTAAGTCGTACATAGTTATTTGGATTGCTTGTTTTAGTATGCTTGCGAAGTTGTATAAACTAGTTTGATTTATTATCTAGTTATACATACTCTTATACATTGTAAATATCATACTCCTTTTATATTTGATATTTAATATATTGTATGGTATTCTATATATTATTATATGTATTTAAATTATACTTGCTTTAAATATAGATGTATGTTGAAAACAATCCTAAGGAGGAAGAACTATGTCTTGTGGACTCATGTACCACAAACTCTATACTTAGAGAGATGAAATATTTCCGGACTCTCAAGAAGAGAGAAGGAAATATTATGACCATAGCAACAGCGATGCGACAATAGTTGGCTCAAGGCGAGCTACTATTACTCTCCCTATGGGTACATTACTCACAATAGAGGATGCTTTATTGTATCCCGATTCCACTCGTACCCTTCTAAGTTATAGGGATATTCGTAAGAATGGTTTCCATGTGGAAACACATCAGGATAATAAAGAGGAATTTCTTCTATTAACTAAACATACGTGATTTGGCAAACAAACTGAAGAAAAGTTTTCTTCACTCGGTGATTGGATTGTACTTCACATACATAAAGCCATTTGCTCATGTTTCTTATAAGATAATTTTTCCAAGACGCCGATACATTCCGTAATTGGCATGATCGACTTGGGCATCCTGGAATAGGAATGATGCGAAAAATTAATAGCAATTCCATAGGTCATGAAAAGAAAAAGATAAAATTTCCCCAAGATAAAGATTTTGGTTGCACCGCATGTGCAATGAGGAAATTAATTTTAAGACCATCATATCTTAAAATTCGAAAGGTAACCACTCAAATTCCTTGAAAGAATTCAAGGAGATATTTGGGGTCCGATCCAACCACTATCGGGGCCATTCAAGTACTTCATGGTATTGATAGACGCATCTACACGTTGGTCTCACGTGTCTCTTTTGTCGACACACAACCATGCTTTTGCCAAAATAATGGGCCAACTTATCAAGTTGAAGGCTCATTATCCCGAACATCGGATTCAATTGTGACAGAACCTCCTAATTACTAGGCCCACACTTTTGTCTTTGTCCCAAAGACCTCGACGGCCGTGCAGATGCACCCAATAACTTAAGAAGCTCTGTCGGTGTCATCGAAACCCGATTACACCACTCATACCAGGATCAACAAAGGAGTAGCTACAACATTACAACATTTGTTACAAAAATATAGATCAGAGTGCGGAAGAATAATAACATAAATTTTAAAAGGTGAATAAGTTACATTTGAGTAAACTCAACTTAATTTGCGGAAGCTGAGTAGAACTAGAAGACAACCGGATCATGTCGTGCCCCACCACATAACCCTGGTTAACATCATGAGTCAACACACGCAACAAGGGTTAACAAACCACGAAAGTACACGATGTACTCGCAAGACTTACCCGACAAAAGAAAAGACTCCAAGGATATTTGGCTTAAGGGAAGTAAAGCTAGAAAAGGGAAGTTTGCGAAAAGCTTACTACAAGTGGATCCTTACTTTCAATATCTTTAGCATAAATTTTATTAGAGCATAAATAAAGCTAGATTTGCACCTGTTCTATCTCAAACACTTTTTAAGCAACACATCTCAACTTATCTCGTATTTTTTTATAACCATGAGTAACCTTGTTTTTCAATTACTACGATGAATGGGCGTAAGAACGGGTCTCCCATAACCAGAAGCAACGGCGATTCATGAACCGATTATACCCGGTGGGGATCCTAACCACACGATATATGTAGCACTTAAGCTTGCATATATCAACCTTCTTCGTGATTTGTCCAAAAGCGGGGAGCGAGGCTGCGCCACCCGAGAGCACCTGATACCGCCGTACCAAATTTCAAGTAGGGCGGGTACATGCTACTCCCGCCATCTCCACTCCCGGTCGCGTGGTTGCCATTCCCGATTTGGCTCAACAGAGATCCGGCTTACCGGAGTATGTGGCTAGTTAGGGTCGACCGACACAGGGGGTGACAACCAGCGGCCGTGCCTTTGCCGAAGGCCTCGGGCGTACTAGCGTTCAAAAGTCCCGAACTTAACAATCCAAACAACGAAGCGGTCCTTATACGACCAACACGGGACAAGCACAGCTAGGTATCCCGCCGGCTTTCAACCTACGCCCCGTCCGATCTCAAATTCATCACTACCATATTTATTCTCATGAACCACCATCAGGGTGTTCTCTTTTTCCATAGCCAGGAGGAACAAAGATAAAACCTATATCTCGCGAATGATGAAACCATCACTCGACTTCTACCGAAGTCTAGGCATTACTAAGCATAAAAGATCGACCTACACATACTAGTGGGATAAATGCGGAATAGCGTAGATCAAGGTAATCATGCGGCAATGGTATCAACCAACTCCTACTAACTTAATTCACATTGCACTAGACTTAAGGTGAATAAAATATTTATAAAAGCGAGAAGGGTTTATGCTCAGGGGCTTGCCTGTTTTGCGGGGAAAGTCGAGAATCCAAAACCGGATCACCCGAGTCACACTTGACACCATACCTCGGGTGGATGCACCTTCTCCAAAGCTTGATCATCGTTAACCACATCACTCTCGTTCACTACACGTAATAATGATGTATTGCTTAACATGATGGAATGGTAAACACGATGCTTGATGATGCATGAAATGATAAGCACAGGAATATAACTTTACTTCACGATAAAGTTTGCAACCCAACAAAACCAACTTGTTGAACTACTCTACAAGATATCATCACCATTGCCTAAGGAGTTCTCAAGGACCATTTGATTGTGGTATGATCCAAGATTCACAAAACAACCCAAAAAAGTCACACAAAAACCTAAATTATTTGACACTAAACAATTTATAAACCACATGAAATAATAGAGCTTAAGATAGAAAATAATTTAAACATTTCAAAAACGACTCCAAACTTTTTTATACAAGTAGGACACATCATAAAACAGTACCAAATAAATTTTCATGATTTTTGAATAAATATTTTATTTTCTAAAAATCATGGAACATGCATTTTAATTAAAGATGGTATTTTTTAAATCATGCAAGAACTACTCAAAATCAAAGTTTCAAATTTTTCATGGGTAGATATACTCATGGGAAGGCTCTACAAAAATTTTCAGAATTTTAGAAGCAATATTTGAATTTATATGAAAATCACAAAATCAGGCACTATTCATAATCACGTAAATTGATAAAACATTTCATAAAAGAAAAGAGCCATCGGGCTCAAAGCCACTCGCCCGGCCAAATTAGCAGCAGCCGGAAGGCGGCCCAAGCACCAGCGCTTCGAGTGTGTGGGGGGAGAGCGGGCGGCCCATGAGCTCGCGATTAGGCCCGGCCGAACAATCGCTTGTGTCGGTGTGTGCGTGCTCACCGGTGATCTTGGCGGTGGTTCTTACGTGGCCGCGAGGGGACGTTCCGAACGGGCGGTGTGGCGAAGGTTAAACCGACGACGGTATAAAGGAGCGAGGGCTCACCGCTGGCATGATTCTCGTTGGTTTCTGTAGGGGAAGCGGCGAGGAGCTAGGTCACCGACGGGCGATGGCGGGCGGCTACGGCACGACGGCGGCTCCGGCCAGCGCCCGAGCTCGACTGCAAAAACCGCCAAGCGCATGAGAACTAGGATGATAAGGTGATGCCAAAAGCATGAGGAAGTGCAAAGTGGAAACGCCTCGAACGAGTTGACGACGGTGAGGTGCGGGCAAGGGCGGCGCGGCTTTGCCGTCGGCCGAGAAGACGGCTCACGCCGGGCGGCCCGCGCGTCGAGGTAAGGCTTTAGCGGCTCTATGGATGCACAAGGAAAGGCGGAGTGACCGAGATGGAGAGGATGGAGACGGTGCGGTGGCGGGCGGCGGCCTTGTGCGGAGCTAGGACGCCTACGACGGCGGTAAAAAGAAAGAAAGAAGAAGAAGACGGCGACCTCGTCGTCTTTAAAGAAAAGGAAGAGGGCGAGGGACGTGGCGAGGTGCTTCCCGAACTCATTCAACAAGGCCAGTGCACGCGGGGGGATTGGGAAGGGTCGAGGCGGCCACGGCGGGGCCGGGCGCCGATGAACGGCATGGGTGCCCATGCGCTAGCATCAGTAGCTCCCAAACCCTAACTTTCGGATTTTTGCAAAAAATTCTCCAAAAATTTGAACTGAACTCGAAAAACTCCAAAAGCAACTTTGCTTAAAATTTCAAGATCTACAATTTTCACAATTGGAAGATTTTCAAATTCAGCCTCCAAATATGACTTTTTGAAATGGGGTAAAATGGAAGAATTTTGAATTCAAAATTACTTTTAAAATTATACAAAAACTTAAAAAACTTTGTACATATCTTTTGTTCATCAAGAAAAGATCTACAAAGTAGCTTTTAGAAGTTTTGTCAAATTTTGCTTAGATTTTGAATTATAGAAAAGGGGGTAAAGAAAAGTTAGGGTTTAGGGTTTAAAACAAAAGGGCAACTCCGGATTTTGATTCTTTTTCGCGTCTCTTCGGCCGACAACGTAATCAATCATAAAAAGAAGCTTATTTTTGTCCAAAACCATGGCTTAACCGGTAAGTAACACCTGGGATGTTACATCAATCTATCCTAATGGACAATGCTGCTGAATTCTCATCCCGTGTTTTTAATGATTATTGCATGGCATTGGGAATTCAGGTTCAAGACTCACCATACCGCGTACACACTCAAAATGGCTTGGCCGAATCTTTGATTAAAAGAATCAAGCTCATTGCAAGACCTATGCTCATGAATTGCAAATTGCCTTCGTCGTGTTGGGGTCATGCGGTTCAAAGACGCTTAGACCTAATCCAACTTCACGACCAACCGCATAGCATGATAACTCCCCATTACGGTTAGTGCGTGGGAATCCTCCTAGTATTTCCCATTTGTGTAAATTTGGGTGCGCAGTATACGTACCCATCTCACCACCTAAGCGAACTTCTATGGGCCCCCACAGGAAATTAGGGATCTACATCGGATATTCATCTCCGTCAATTATTAAATACTTGGAGCCCCTTATAGGGGATCTATTTACTGCCCGATTCGTTGATTGTATATTTAATGAGGATCATTTCCCAGCATTAGAGGGAGAATTGTACCAAAAAGAATGCTAGGAAATAGAATGGAATGCAAAAGACATTTCATTTTTAGATCCACGTACTTTAAAAAAGCTGAACAATGAGGTTGAGAGAATTATTGATTTGCAAAATATTGTAAACAATCTGCTAGACGCTTTTTTAGATTATAAAGGTGTTACAAAGTCTATCCATCCTGCTAGGAACGTGTCAGAAAGAGTGGAGGTACCTAACAAAACCACTCACCCCCATATTGGCAATAAAGGGGGAGAAACACTTCCAAGAAGCAAGATGTGAATGCTTGCAAGCACAAGAAGCTGTAAATGCAACTCAACCGTTGGTTGAAAAACACCTAGAAGGACATTTCATGTCCTGTGGATATTTATAATCCACAAGCCAGCTCAGATATGCGCATAAACACCGAAATTTGGAACATCGGAAGACCCAAGTTCCATCGTATTGGGAAATCATGAGGAACTAAGGGTAGACAAAATTGCTATAAATTTCATTGAGACTGGAGAATCTTATGACCATAAGTCCATTATAGTTGATTTACTTCTCTGAGGAGATTACAAATATCCTTCAAACCGATTCGGATCCCAAGTCTATGACTGAGTGCAAGAAGCGCTTCGGGGTACAGGGGATAAATGGAAGGTTGCAATAGAAACAAAGATTGCCTCACATAATAAAAGGAAGGTATTTTCGGCGTTAATGCCAACACCTTACGGTATCTTTCCTGTGGGATACAAATGGATTTTCGATACGTAAAAGGAATGAAAACAACGAAGTGGTGAGATATAAAAGCAAGGCTCGTGGCACAAGGCTTTTTACGCAAAGGCCCGGCGTTGATTTCAACGAAACCTACTCTCGATAATGGCGGTATGACATTCGGATACTTAATCGCTCTGGCGGTACAAAATCGTCTATCTATGCGGTTGATGGACATCGTGACCGCATACTTATATGGGTCATTAGATTCGGATATATACATGAAGGTTCGATGGAATCGGTATACCCGAACCCCAAGGCAAATTGCAACATGTATTGTATTAAGTTGTAGAAGTCATTATATGGCTTAAGCGGTCGAGCCGAATGTGGTACAATCGGTTAAGTGAATTCCTCAAGTTGAAGGGATACACAAATAATGATGATCTGTCCATGCGTCTTCATTAAAAATCATCGGGATTTTTGTATCATATCGGTATACGTCGATGACCTAAACATCATCGTAAACCGGAACCGATATTAATGAAGCACGTCATTATTTAAAGGCGGAGTTTGAGATGAAGGATTTGGGTAAAACCAAATTCTGCTTAGGTTTACAACTTGAGCATTTATCTTACGGTGTATTTATACATCGATCGCCTATGTCGAAAAGGTGTTGAAGAAATTCAATATGGACAAGTCATATCCAACAAAGACTCCCATGGTAGTAAGATCCTTAGATATTGAGAAGGATCCTTTTTAGACCAAAGGGAAAAGAAGAAAAGATATTGGGACCTAATGTCCTATATCGAGTGCCATTGGAGCACTTATGTATCTTGCTAACAATACCCGGCCTAATATTGAATTTTCAGTATATTTATTAGCAAGACATAGTGCTGCACCTACCAAACGTCATTGGGTAGGAGTCAAAGCGATATTAAGATATCTGAATGGCACTAGAGATCTTGGATTATTCTATAGTAGAAATCAAGATCCAATTTTGTTAGGATATACAGATGCTGGTTATTTATCAGATCCCCTATAATGGCAGATCACAAGGCTCTGTATTCTTGTAAGATGGAACAACAATATCTTGGAAGTCTTCAAAGCGAGACATTAGTATCTACATCCACTAATCATTCCGAGATAATAAATTTTTATATGAGGCATCACGCAGCGATTGCGTATGGCTCCTTGAGAATGATAAAACCACATAATACAATCTTGTGGTATTGGTGCGGTAGATACCAAGACGATTATCTTTGAGGATAATTAGGCATGTGTTACTCAGATGGAGTCGGGATATATTAAGAATAATATGACCAAGCATATTATTCCTAAATTATTCTACCCCCACGAGCTCCAAAAGAATGGAGAAATTGAAATCTTGCAAACTAAGTCTTGTGATAATCTAGCAGATTTATTCACAAAGTCTCTACCCTATTCTTCATTTCATAAATGCATTGAAGGCATCGGTATGAGAAGACTTAGAGATTTGCAGAAATCAGGGGGAGAATCTCTTTGAGATATATACTGTATAAACATTACATTACACTCTTTTCTTTATATGAGTTTTGCTCTTATAGAGTTTTTCTCATTTAAAGTTTTTAACGAGGTAATGTTAACACATGGTAATTGTCATATTATCTATTTTTTCCTCACGAGAGGTTTTTTCGAAGATAATATTTTGACATATTGATCTATGATCAAAATTGTTTCTAGACTACGTCTTTAAGAATACTTAAAGGGTCATTGGATTTATATATATCATGGCGTTTCTCCTTATTTTTTCTCCTTTGGGGTTTTAAAGAGTTTTACATGGTATATCGATATGCTTTGGGTTTTTCCCATAGGGTTTTCCAAAAGAATTCAAGACTATGACTGACGATTATCTGGCCGGTGCCTACACAAGATTATATGAAGCCTATACAAGATCAGTGATCATCAGGGAGTGTTAGGATTAATTAGGATTAATTAATCTATTGATCAAGTGGATAATCATAGGTAGTTAGGATTAGGCTTAGGCCCTTTCGGGCACTTACGTAGATTCAATCCACCGATTGAAGGCACCCTTCGGCCTTAGTGGCCTTGTATATATTCTCAACTTTGTACATCGTCATCAGTTAGGTTAATCATTCAGTCACAATCATCGACAATCAATCATTGTCTCATTACAAAATGGACGTACTAAAAAAGTCAAAAGCGACTTATAGTTTAGAATGGAGAGAGTAGTTAGTAAATTCTGGATGATTTGATGTAGATATTGATGCATCATGTGTATTGGTGCCTAGAATTTATAGGGTGCCATGGAAGGAAAGATAAAAAATCCATTAAGAGCATGTTGTACAAGCACGATGTATTTTAAAATTCATATGCAAGTTAATTACATGACGTGCACAATTATTTTGGAAGTGAGCAAAGGCTGACATGGTACACGGATCTGCAACAACAATGAACACATAATGAAGCCAACCCTAAACCCACCACATTTTGATGCTCAAGCACACAACACTATACATACGACACCAGTGGTGGAGCTAAAAATTTAGGTGGGGCAAATCACAAACGAAACATTTTAATGACATCACAAAAAAGCACAACAATAGCTAATCTACGGCAAATTTAAGCATTGATTGATGATGGTACCTCCAGAACCAACACTCATGCTTGGAAAAAATGACTTCAAACATACACATATAGAACCAACAAATCTCAATCAGTTATCACATCTCAAATAAATAGCTAAATGCCTAAATGTCAAATCCACAATTATACCTCTTGTTACAAATTTTCTCTTCCCAACTGTAGAAGAGGCATGACTGTTGGGGTGCCTGTGCCTCGGCCTCCTTTCAACCTGCTCCTCCCTCTTCCTCTCCTTCCAGCTTCTCTCTAGCCACGCCACACCCACGCCCATGGCTAGCTTTTTGTTATGCGCTCGCCGGCATCCTCCATTAGAGTCGAGATTCTGCCTGCCTATGCCGCCATTGCGAAATGCCCGGCGGCAAGCGGGCACCGTGCATCTTGGGGCCCAACGGACCGGGGTCGCTAGCTGCGAGGAGCCGTCGGGGCGTGGGCTTGGGCTTGGGACGGAGGGCAGCGAGGCCTGCGGCCAGGCCGCGGGCGCCGTCGTGTGGAGCGAACATGAGGTGAGCAGGAGGACCGAAGAAGGGCGAAGTGCGATTGAGGTTTAGGGGCACTTCCACTTGGTAGGGGCGGCTTATCGGGTCTATTTTTCCGCTTCGATGATGGCCCCACCTTGCCGCATGGGGTAGCGGCGTCGCCGACAGCAGGGTGGGTGGGGGGCCTGTTAGGCGCCAGACCATTTGGTCGTGGGCTGGCCCCCACCTAAGAGCTCGGGCGGCTCCCTTCACCTTCTTCCTCTCCAGATGAAATTGCCCCGCGCCCAGGCACCTAGGGGGCTGAGACTCCGGCGAGCCCTAGAGGCGCCGGCGGCGTCCCGCCTCTCCCTTCCCCCTCTCTTCTTCTCCCACTCGGCCAACCCTAACCCTAGCTCCGCTCAAGCTCCAAAGTCCGACCATAGCGCCCATGCCCGCAGCCCAACATTTTCCACGGCCAACAGCACCTAAAGCGCCGTGACCATGGGCTCCCCCGGCCCACCTACCTCCCCCGGCAGACCATTCTATACCCCCACGGGAAGGTCACGAAGTCAACTCCGCTCGCCGTTGTCGTCGTCGCCGGCTCCACCTCCGATGTATGCGTCTCGGCGTCGCCTCTGCTTCCGCCTCGGTGGGAGCCTCTGCGGACAGGCGGGCGGTGGGCCGGCCCACCACAAGGTGGTCGGCGCGAGGTGTAAGCGCCCGGCGGTCGGCGTTGATATTCCCGGTCGTGGCGGCGTGCGGCGTGAAGGGGGCGGCTGCGCGCGGCACCAGGAGCTGCACAAGAGAAAGGGGATTGAAGGTTTTTTTTTGAAAGAAGCCTGTGTCTAGATGGGCCGATATAGCACGCGAGGTCCAGAATCGTCCGTCCATCCTTTCCGTCGTCGGACGTAATTGTTTACCGTCCTTCAAAGTTGCAAAAATATCTCTCCAAATCTCAAGTTTTTTTGCAATTAAGAGGAATTCCGTACCCGCTCCCCACCCGGCGTCTTTCTTGGGAGATCGAAGTAAATTGGATGTATACGTAAATTAAAAAATAAAGGATTTTTAGATGAGAAAACGGGTAACAGACAAAGGTATTTTGTATTAAAAATTGGTTTGGTTAGTTAAAATTACGGAAGAAAGGAAAATAAATAGCCAGGTTGCTCGAAATCATCAGGAAATAAAACAAGGTGAGAAAAACTGA
>JADLZK010010242.1:0-37080 GCA_015847255.1 Hyparrhenia diplandra
AATTTGTTCAGGTTTGGAGGACTTGGTAACGAATTTGTTCAGGTTTGGAGGGCCGAAAAGGCGACTAGAGGGAGGTGTTGAATAGGAGCCTTGAAAATTCTTTTCAATTGATGAACTTGTAGCTCTCACGCCCCTCTCAAAATCAAAACCACACACACGGAAGATCACAAATCAGAATTAGGTGGATGCTCTAGAAGAAGTACTAGACGCACAGCGGATCTACCGGAAAGGAATCGACACAAGACCGAGCGGAACCAAGGCAAATCAGCACAACACGCAAGTCGGCGGATAGTAACGTCGACGAAATTTTCGGAACCCGGACCTTCCGCGATATGGATCTGGACTGTCCGCCGGCAAAAGTCTCAGAAAACAATCTTTCGGACAAGGCTACTGGATGCCCCAAAAACAAGCAGGTCGGATTGTTCGAATATTAGGCTCGGACTCGTCCGTTGTTCGTCCGGACTATCCGCCAAAACGCCTGAGCGACTTGGACTGTCCAAGCAGGGTCGGACTGTCTAGCCAGGAGGGGCGGACTGTCCGCCGACTGAAAAACGAAAATCAACCTGAAAAACCCAGCTGCTGGACTCGACCGAAGATTGCACTTCGGACTGTCCGGGCTTAGATGTCGGACTGTCCGAACTTGACGGCGTGGACATGGCCGAACTGGGCTGGCTCGTGCCCAACTCGGATTGTCCGAGCCTGAGGGCCGGACTGTCTGAATTTGACAGTGTGGACACGGCCGACTCGGACTGTCCGAGCCTGAGGGCCGGACTGTCCGCACCCCCAGAAAAACTGACGAACAACATGCGATTTCTTGGCGAAACTAGAACCACCTCACACCAAAATGCTAGGCTCTTTCTCAAAACGGAACCTCAGGTCACAAAATTAAGTCTAGATGATCTAGGCATGTAGGTGACCATATTCCCAAAGAGAAATCCGCTTCACACCTAGCAAATCGACGGGAAAATCAGATCACGGGAAAAACGGGTTTCTTGGCACAAGAACACAAAATCGCTTGAGTCCGTGGACACAAGAGGATTCAACCAAATTCCTTTGCTAAATCACTTAGGTTCTTGGTCACGAACGAATTAGAGCAACAAGAATCACTCAAAACAAACCACAGACGATGAATCGAGCACTAGAAAGGGGAGGAGAAAAAGAGCTGCGAAAATAGAACACAAGAACACAAAAACTCAGAGCAAAATCATAGCACACAGGTGAATTGATTTGACCCCAAATGCCCAGAGGGCATGCACACACTAAGGGTTGTGCTTTCTACAAACAAGATCACAAAATAGTTGTCTGGACCTCTCCCACTCAAAGCAACTACATACTGGGAAACCCTAACTCAAGCTGAAAACTGGAGAGGCCACCTGAGATGGAGGACTGTCCTCTCTATCTATAGTGTCGGTGACAATGACCACTTAGCCGGGGGCATAATGGTTGACTTGGATATTTTACGATCCGACGGCCACCGCACCTTCTCATCTATAGCATTGCTCAACGCAAACCGAAGCGGCCACGCGTCGCCCCTTCCATCCACGAGAACATCCCCGGTTTTGAGACCCAAACCCGCGAAACTTTTGCCACCCGATGGATTTAAGGCCCAAACCACCAAACTTCGCGGCCGTAGTTTTGATGCCCAAACCACGAAACCAGCCACCGGTGGTTTTGAGGCCCAAACCACCAAACCTCCGACGCATGCCACCGGTCTTGATCGCCCGAAGTCGCCAAGTCATCCGAGCCGCCCGCTCGCTTGCACGTCGCCCGTCTTGACCCGATCAACAAGGTCCCGCCATGCCCTCTTGCATTCGCCGATGTCCCGGATGTCGACCACCATGGCTAGCCACCCGGCGATCCGGTCCCTCGGTCCAAGCCTCACGTTCGTCCCTTCACCTGCGGTCGGCTCGGCAGGTCCTCCTCCGCCCCTTCACCTCGCCCGTCGCCTACTATCTCCGAGCTCCACACCCGTACAACACGAACCAAGAGATCGTCTTCGACACACTCCCACGTGTGCGGTGAATATAGCTGAAGTATAAAGAATAAAAGAAAATAGAAGTAAAAATGTTGGTGACGACAATCACTCAATCATACAACTAAACACATTTGATCTAAATCAACCATGTGTTCGTAAAGTTTTGAACATGCTACAACAACGCAAGATTTTTGAAAACAAATGCCACAGCTTGGTAAAATCGCATGGCTTCGGGTGTTCGCAGTCACCAGTTGGATTGGGTATATTGAGGTCGTCTTCGCATAATGAGCTATTTGCCTCTTTCCACACAGTTTCCAGCGGGCATCTGTCTCAAGATCACCTGTCCTTATAGTATAGTATGATAGTGCTCCAATCCAATCTGGGCACCGAAAAACAAGTATCAAGATCAATAGAGTTAAGTCATTATCCACACACGTAAGTACGCAAGATGACCCATCTTTTGCTTTGAGAGACATATATATCATTCTCTGATGCCTATTCGCCGATATTTTTGCCACCAGTTCACGCAATTATGAAACCATTGAGCAAATGTCTGCGTCGTGTCGCTTTAGCTTGCGAGAACGATTTCACGAGACAATCCATATGCACCTCAAGAAACCACCTAGTTTATTGGTGCTCTTGTAAATTTCGTTCGTCGAGTTGCATGGAAAATCCAAAAGCAGCCTTTTAATTAGTTATTATTTGAGCATCTCCAACGCTACTACCTAAATCTTTATTTAGGTAGCCGGCTATTTCTATACTACATTTTTTTTCTTTAAACTCTAACAACACTACCTAAAAACATGGCACCTAAATTCATTCCACCAGCCCATGACTGGTGGAGCCCAGATGTCATCCTATTCATATTCACTATATATCCTATAAATCATGCATGCATCAATTAGATCTACAAAGAAAAAAAAATTATCTATTTTTTCCTTGATTTATTGTACTTTACAAAAGTTCTATTTGATTGGTACAATTACTTTTCAGGGTTTTGGAAACGAATATAATATTTGGGATAAGGGTGCAACAATTATTTCTTTCTATAGATGATATAATAGTCTGTCATAGTTGATCATACACAAACGTACCAATGAACTAAATGGCAGCAGCGGCAGGGATGCAGAGACCAAACTGACCAAGTACGTACTGGGACTAATTCTGAAAGCATCATTACTGACATCAGGTGCTCGCAACAAAAGATAATACAAGTGGGATTAGTTGATGTTCAGTAAAGAACTTATAAGATTTTTAATTATCTGACTGTATATTGACGAAAGTATTCTTTAGTACAGAAAATTCCATATAGCACCAGTACAAACAGTACAATAATAGAACCTTTGATCAATCCGACCAAGCAACAACATATGGAGAAATTAACGAAGGTTGCAGGCCGGATCATGTGTGTTAGCGAGCCTTATGACTCGTGCCACGAACTGGTCGTTGGGATCTGACTTTTTGTATACTAGCTGGTCAAAGAGACATGTGATGCAATTGTTCAGATAAGAACAGCATATTCAGAGCAGGAACAGGGTAATGCATATTTTAGTTTCTTAATATATACATACAGTATAAGAGAAAAGAAATCATGCATGTTGGTTAAAAAAAAAAATGTTGCTTGCATATGTCATTGCGAGTTACAACAACTACAGTAGTAGACTGGCATGCACCTAGGTCTCGAACAAGTAGTTCATTGTATATGGTTACTATTTGTTGTTGATGTTCTGACCAGAGTTTCTTTTCAGTTCATATATACCATGGTGGACTAACAGTTTTTTATGTGAAGAACAAAACGCGCTTTCTTTGCTTCTGCAGGTAGCCTAGGTAGGTTACCAATTGTTAATTAATTTGCTCAACCGTAAACAATTTAAATCTACTGCTTACATGGAGCACACACGCGTATGCTGTTGTGAGGTTTGCTTAGAGTAGAGCTGCTTGATTTTCTCTTCCTTTCGCTTCAATTTTCATATTCATTTGCAGTTGGTTCCGGTAAAGTACCGTTGGTATGGTTCACCTACTCATCCTTATTCTGCAATGTTCATCGGGCTCTAGAAGGAAGAAACATGGGACAGCTAGTATATGGTGCTTTTCATCCGGAAGGAACAAGGAAGGCAGGTGAGCATCGTGAGGAGGATTTTCTTTCGATAGCTGCAAACCCCATTCAGGGCCCTGGAAATCGTCCTCCTCCCCATGTACGAATACGTACAAGGTTCCCTGAAGGCAGGTGACCATCATGAGGAGGACGATCTCTTCCTGGCCGCGCATTTCTTCAGAGCTTACCGTCAGCATTTGACATTACATTGCCCCAGGTGATTATTCGTGCCACGTGTCATGATGGCAGACATGCATCGCGTGGTTAAGGTCGTAGCCCGCAGCGGTGTCGTACACACGCCGTAGCAAAGTCAGGTGCCGCGTTAGCTGACTACCTGAACTCTTTTTTTCTTCTTCTGTATTTAGGTTGCTGAACTTGTCTGTATGTATGTTGTTAGATTCACCTCAATGCACATGTGTTGAGACTTGAGATGCAACGTCTCTGTTTTTTTTTTTTTTTTTTTTTTTTTTGTCCAACCCCATTCAGGGCAGATCATCACTGCATGCCTGCCTTGGGTTTTACGACAAGAACATTGAAACGGGACGCTCTGGTCTGCTTGGCACACCCGCGTTCGTAGGAGTAAACTGACTCTGTCTCTATCATGTGCCGATGTTCAAAGCGTACTTGTAAGCACGTCGCCCACCCTTTGCTGTGTGCTTTCTAATTCTAATTAATTAGTCACATGCTGGATGCTTTCGTGCGGCCAGAGGTGATGGAATGGCTCCGAATGGAGCCTTCGGACGACGGCGTGTGGTGACGGGCTGGCTGACGGCTTTAGGTGCAGCAGTTGGTACTATATTGTACGTACAGTGCAGGATCGGAGTAGAGAATCTGGGAAGGAATGAGATGATGCTTGGGCACACGGTTAAGCAAAGCGTGGCGGCGTTAAACGGAGTCAATAGCTCAAGCACCTGACCGACATGTCGGCTTCAGACCTGTTCCACGTTGTTTTCCGCTGCGGATCGCCGGCCTAGCAAGGCCCGGGACTGGAGTCCCGGAGGGGCTGTTAACTGCCGACTGGTCGGCGCGGCGCGCCGCCGGCGGGGGCTCGCCCGCTTTTCTTTGCTCGGCTGTTTCTTTTCTTGGCCCAGCAATAGTTCGACTGTTTCTTCACGGAAAAAGTCGGATTCCCTCCCAACTATCGCGAAAGTTCAACTTTTTCCTCAATTTCAGCCGGACAAATCACCTCTCCTCAACTTTTCAAACCATACAAATTTCTCCCTCGGCGGTTTTGAAGGCGGATTTGCTACAGTAACCGCGGTTTTGCTACAGTGTCAGCGGGTTGCTACAGTAACAGAGACTTTTCCTTTTTCTTTTTTTATAAAAATTACGGTTGAATCTTTAAAAAATCATAGTAAATCACGAAAAAAAATCATAAAATAAAAAATCTAATTTTGTTGGACTCCACATGATTAGACCTACACATTGAATATATAATATGATATGCTTTAGTACAAAGTTTTTTTGCTACGAAGGTTTTGTCTTTTTTTTCTTTTTATATTTATTTGGCTGAATCTTTAAAAAAATTATAGTAAATCACAGAAAAAATCATAAAATAGAAAATCTAATTTTGTTAGACTCCACATGTGCATGTCTACACAGTGAATATATAATATGGTATGCTTTAGTACAAAATTTTGGTTGTAGCTTTAGATCTATGTTTTTTTGTAATTAATTGAAATAATTCGTAGCTGCAACTTCATAATTATTTTGTTGGACTAAAAGCATACCATATTATATATTCAATGTGTAGATCTACTCATGTGGAGTAACAAAATTGGATTTTCTATTTTATGATTTTCTATGATTTACTATTATTTTTCAAAGATTCAACCAAATAAATAAAAAAGAAAAAACAAAACCGTAGCAAAAACTTTATACTAAAGCATATCATATTATATATTCAATGTGTAGATCTAATCATGTGGAGTCCAACAAAATTAGATTTTTATTTTATGATTTTTCTATGATTTACTATGATTTTTCAAAGATTCAACCGGATTTTTTGAAAAAAAAAAAAGACAAAGTCACTTCACTGTAGCAACCCGCTGATACTGTAGCAAAAACCGCGGTTACTGTAGCAAATCCGCCTTCAAAACCGCTCGAGGAGGTATTTTGCATGGTTTGAAAAAGTTGAGGGAGGTGATTTGTCCGGTTTTGAGTTGAGGGAGGAAAAGTGAACTTTCGTGATAGTTGGGAGGAATCCGGACTTTTTCCTTTCTTCCTTCACCTCCCGTTCTTTGAGCTTTTTTTTTTTTTTTTTTCTAGGCTTCTTTGTTGTTTCCATGCCTGTTTCTTTTCTTGGCCCAAACAATAGTTAATTTGTTTCTTCTTGGAAAAAGTCTACTTTTCCTCCTCCAACTTTCACCAAAGTCTAATTTTTTCCTCCCTCAACTCCAAAACCGGGACAAATCACCTCTCCCTCAACTTTTTCAAACCGTGCATTTTTCCTCAAGAAGCGGTTTTGAAGGCGGTTTTGCTACAGCAACTACGGTTTTGCTACAGTAACAATGGTTTTGTCTTTTCCTTTTTTATTTTTTCGGCTTAATCTTTGAAAAAATCATAGTAAATCATAGAAAAATCATAAAATGAAAAATCCAATTTTGTTGGACTCCACATGAGTAGATCTACACAGTGAACATATAATATAGTATGCTTTAGTACAAAGTTTTTGCTATGAAGGTTTTGTCTTTTTCTTTTTTTATTTATTTGGTGAATCTTTAAAAAATCATAGTAAATCACAGAAAAATTATAAAATAGAAAATCCAATTTTGTTGGACTCAGATGAACAGATTACACAGTGAACATATAATATGGTATGCTTTAGTACAAAATTTTTGTAGTAGCTTTAGGTCTATGTTTTTACGTAATTAATTAAAATAATTCATAGTCAGTAACTTCTATAATTGTTTTATTGGACTCAAGCATACCATATTATATGTTCACTTTGTAGATCTACTAATGTGAAGTTCAAAAAAAATTAGATTTTCTATTTTATAATTTTTCTGTGATTTACTATGATTTTTTAAAGATTCGACCAAATAAATAAATAAAAAAGATAAAACCTTCATAGCAAAAACTTTGTACTAAAGCATACCATATTATATGTTCACTGTGCAGATCTACTCACGTGGAGTCCAACAAAATTAGATTTTTCATTTAATGATTTTTCTATGATTTACTACTGATTTTTCAAAGATTCGGTCGAAATAAATAAAAAAAACAAAACCGCTGTTACTGTAGCAAAAACCGTGGTTACTGTAGCAAAACCGTATTCAAAACAGCTCTAGGGAGGTAAAATGCATGGTTTGAATAGTTGAGGGAGGTGATTTGCCCGGTTTTAGAGTTTGGCGAAAGGAAACTTTTCGTGAAAGTTTGGGGAGGGAAAGTAGACTTCTTCCTTCTTCCTTCACCTTCCGTTGTTGGGCTTTTTTTTTTTTCCTGGGCTTCTTTGTTGTTTCCATGCCGACTGTTTTTCTTCTTAAGGTCTATTTTTTTCAGACTTTTTTTTTTTTTTTTTAAGCCTTTATTGTTGATCTAGTATAACGTTCTAAACTTTACCTATCTAATTAAATAAAATGAAAGAATATTTCGTACAAGAAGTACACTATTCAAGTATTTTAGTGAATTCAAACATAACATAAAAAAATCTCAAATACAATATCTAAAAATAAAATGAATACTTTTTTGTGGATTCAGATATAACATAAAAATTTCAAGTACAATATTTCAGAAAGCAACGTTGTGAGACATTTTGACTGTTTTTCAACTATTTTCACTGAATACACGAGTTCCAGCAGAATAAAAATCATAAATTTCATAAATTACATGCAAGTCATAATGTACATGTAGATCAAGAAAGTGCCGCATAAATTGGGGGTTTTGTGATAATAGGTATCATTGGTGTCTGCTTCACCAGAGCCATCAAGTTCATCGTCGTTGCCCATGCTACTGCTCGAACAACCCAGCCCATCATCCTGTTTATACATCTGCTTCGATGGCTTGACTACACGACAGTGCTCCGTTGGCCTTCTCTGCCAGCTCAGAGGCACGAGAACAGAAAACATCAAAGTCATCTGCATAAAAAGATGTCAATAGAAAACAGAGATTAGAGCTTCAAAAGATGACTGAATGGGCATCTGTGAAATTACAACGGCTCACCTTTGTCACGACAGTAAAAGCAAATAGCTAGGGATAATGGATTGATTTGTTCTAGATACAAACCTTGGACAACAAAGTACAAGCGAAGGCACATGAATCATAGAGAATGAAATCTGATGTTTGCAGTTCCATTCATCAGACTCCATTTAACAAATAACAGTACACATACGTGCAGTGGTATGAGGAAGTGTCGGCCTCCAAGTTATGCGGTGCAATGTCAACCGTCTGACATATAGAGAGCATTCCATTGTTACTACCATTATTATATAGCTAAGAAATAATGCATCCTGGTACTCCAAGCAAACAAGAGTGCACAAATTGAAAAACAGTAGTCTATATACACAAGCAAAATTATGTCTAACAAAATCGGTGGGATACAAAATCAGTCATAGACTTAGCAATGGCTCCTGCTAATTAACACCAATGAAGCATAGGATACAAAAAAAAAATTGCTCTATAACCAGAATATGAATCTTTGCTGATTTCACATGATAGTTGCAAAACTAAACAACAATGTACAGTGCTCTCAAATACCATGTCATGCCTTGACCTAAGTCTTCAGCTACCAAGTTCAGGGACCCCATTGGCAAAACCTAACAAATTTTAGGCACTCACAATGCACTTCACTCCAACAGAAATAAGCAGATTCTAGTGGTCTATGGAACAGGTGTTGTTGAAGAATAGACGTGCCACTTATGTCTTTGAATGAGGGAATGAAACTCAGTTCAAACTTCAAACTTGAAATTGCCAAATTATATACCTGATCTTAGATAGGCACTCACATACATGAATGAGCATACCATTCTGAGTTTGATACTTTTTAACTATGGTGTTCAGCTTAAGTTAGAAGGTAGAAAGCCACAACATTTCTAAAATAGATGACTAATTTTACAAAGTAGGTCCCATGCCACAACATTTTCTATCACAATATATTACAAAGTAGGTCCCATGCTAGTTCACTGCACTTAACTCTTATAACACAGGAATTAAGCGGTGTTAGGTAGGTAGCTTAGGATTACTCTTAAATTCAGATACCCTAGCATGGATCTCTATGCAGCAATGCTAGCACCCAAAGCATGGAAATTTAGCTGATTACCTTGGATTAATTTTGTCAAGGCGAAGAATCAGAGGAGCCAATAAAAGAATAGGTCTATGATAAAAATAATAGAAATCCTATTTTATAAAAACTTGACATCCCAGGAAAATGTACTACTGTGTGGGCATATAGGCCCTATAATCTAACCTGATACTCGTGGGGGTGCACATCTAAGTAGTTGCCTGAACCTTCATGATCAGAAAATCCCAAACCTAGCAAGATATTTTAGACTAAATTTCAGTGATCAGGAACAAAGAAGAGGAGGGATTCAGTATGACAACTAAATAAAATTTTGACACTGAGACAGCTAGAAGGAAATATTTGAAGCAACATATGTAAATAGTAGCTAAACAGAGCCATCAAGATAACTGCACATTCTAAGACAGGCAGAACTGAATATGCCCAGAAGACGTGAAAGGAGATATTACTGAAAAAGGACGATGACCATGGCAAATTAAGCACATGCGGCGCGTAAAATAGATATGCAAGGGACCTTACATTTGGTTATTGGTAGTGTGGCACTGCAACATGTAGCTGAAGCAAATATGTAACAGGACATATGTAGCTATATTTATATTTACCTAGGAGAGAACCAAACCAGTAAACAAATATAAGATTCATTGATGCAATATTTTCCATGCATGCACATTGCACAATATGAGAGTTGGAGAAGATTTGGCAAATAGCCTTGTGACATAGCACTTCTTTTTCCGAAGCAATGCAACAAACTGATCTAAAATTTACATAAAAAAACTGATGGTGACAGACCTTCTTAAAGGTTGGTATCGAAAGCAACATAGATGTGCTTTTTTTTGTTGGTGGCCTTTTTTTTTTTAAGACACGCCAATCTTTGAGACTGAATTAGAAAATAAGACTTTCAATCAGCGAACACCCACCTAAATCCTTAACTGGTCAGGTTTACTTTGAAAATAAGAACACCACATACTAAGGATAGTTCCTTTGTCCTCTTTATAGAATGCTGAATGTAAGCTACAGATATAATTTTTTTCAATATGTAGGTAGAACTTTTAGCCAAATTGAGAGAGATTAATCTATAAAATTCAAACTATGGTATATGCTTCATAAGTATTAATAAAGTTGAACTATTTTCATTAAAATTCACGTTAGTTGGCCAAACAAAAGTTGATGAACTGATTAGTCCTCCTGAACCGGGATATCCCAAAAGAGAGGTGTGTTAAGACTGAACCTAAAGCATGAGAAAACCATAGTAAGGTATGTCTTCCTTACCTGAACCTGTAAATCCTTCACTTTAATCATTACTGCCTGCACATGGATGGCTCATGTCTCAGAACCAAAACCTTGGCCTACACAGTAACAGCCGACCTGAACTCCTTTGTCTGACCGAGAACATAGAAGTACACTTGATAGAACATCAAGTACACTTGATAGAACATGAGAATTCTGGCCGAGAACATAGAGGCATAAGCTGGGAATATCACCAAAAACATTCACTGAGAACATGAATTTATTTATAGTAAAACATTGAAACACGCATGATACAACATTAGAATAATAACTGAGAACATAGAAGCATAAACTGGGAACATTCACCAAGAACAACATCAATTTATTTATAATAGAACATTGAAGCACACATGATAGAACGTGGGAACCATGACTGAGAACATTGAGGCATAAATTAGGAATATTCTATGAGAACAGCGATCGAATCTTTGGCGGAAGATTGGAATCGGAGGAATGAGGAATGAGGAAGCAGGATATAAAAGCAGGAGTTCTATAGAATTATATTCAATACTGCTTCAATACTGCAAGCATGATAGAACATTGAAACACGAATGATAGAACATGACAATAATGAGTGGGAACATAGAGGCATAAACTTTATAATAGAACATTAAAAGCACGCATGATAGAGCAGGGGAATATTAACTAAGAACATAGAGGCATAAACTAGAAACATTCACAAAAACAATCACTGAGAACTAAGAACATTAACATGAAACATAAAAAAAAAAAAATCTAAAGAACTCTAGAGGACTATATGAAACAATTTGATAGATGAAAAATTAGAAACTAAAGATTTGTCGGCTACCCCAGTTCCGTGTGAGTATCAATGAATAATACAAAGAACATCAGTTCAAAGAAAGTTGAACAACATATACGATGTTCTACATTTGAAACTATGATGCTCTACACAAGAAAGATTGATGTCCTATCAAGGGAACTTCAATGTTCTATTAAGGGAAACATGGCATGTTTTGATATCGATTAATATAGTAAACCATAGATGAAGATCAGTCAAGGGACAATTGCCAGAAAAAAGGGTCAACATAAAATACCTAGGACACTCTTTAACACAATATCCATCAGTTAAGACACATACAAGAGTGTTCCACGACATCTTGGTTGGCCTCATCGTATGGATGATTTGCTGCAGATTCATTTTTCCTGTTTATATGGATGTAACATTGCAAAAGTCACATGAGATAATAGCAAGCTGGGGAATTTGGAACAGCTAGCTCCAGTTGTAATCACCAGATCTGTCGTCAGTGGCATGTAATTCCTATTTTTGTAGATGTAGTATTGGCCATCTCTGCTATTGTAGTACCATCCAGCGACAAGGTCATGGTAAAAAAGCAGTACTGAAAAAGGTACATTCAAGTAATATCAAAAGCGTATTTTGAAACAGAGTAATGCTACAGGCCATAATTGGAACAGAATTAATAGGATTACTTAGAAGGAAAATTGTGCAGCAGCGAGAGCCTACGATGTCCTTAATTATAATCTTGTGAATATTAAACAATATTTTGCACAAATTCAATAGCCAAACAAGTAAGAACAAAGTGAGCATCACTTCACATCAATTTCATCGTACCTCTAAATACCTCTAGGAACACAGAGAAGGATAATTCCAGTTGATCGGTCAAAATGGATATGCATGAGGTTATGATGATATCTTAAAAGCATAAACGGTGCTAGGGGCTCTGGTGTTCCACACCGACGAACCGAAGCAGAGCGACTGGACACATCAGAAAAGGGCCAAGAGGACGAACAGGAGCCTGACTCCCAAGCCCTACGAACAGAAGTAAAACGACCGACTCGATCTCCATCAGAACAAAAGGAATGGCTCCCAAAATTCGCACAGACCAAATTGAAGTAGCAACGAACAACTCCCCAAAGGATCATTGCCTGGGATCAAACCAAACTCTGGGAAACTTAGATCGTAGACATGCACGAAAATGGGAAAATCTCACATCACAGAGCCATGAAAACCACAGACCAAAATGATGAAACCTGGACCGCCTCCAGATGTCTTGTCCCGCCGCCGTCGCTTGCATGTCGCTGCTCACACCTCGCATCACGCCGCTCGCTGCTCCAGAACCGTGCTGCAGAACCAGTCTCGACGGGAAGGGAAGAACCGTGCTGAAGAAGACGCCGTAGCCGCGTTCGTCGTCATCTTGGACCGTCGGGCTACCAATTTGTTGGGCCGGCCCAATTAGAGGGTGGTCGGCGCAATGTTAACTGCCGGCTGGTCGGCAGTTAACATTGGCGAGTCCCGGAGCCTCTCCGGTGAAAAAGAAAAGGAAAAACAAGCGGGCGCGTGAGACCGCGACCTGGCCCTCTGCGTGCCACGCCAAGGAGCAAAGACGCCGCCGGCAGCGGGCCCGATCCAGGAATTTGCCGAGAAGGCCTAACGTGCCAAGCGACCGAGCCGCCGGAGGTCAGGAGGCGAGGAGTTTGGGCCGGCAGCCGCGGGCCGCAAACCCTACCTAAGTGGGCTGGGTTTACACGGGGAACGTCAGACCAAAAGTCGGATTACTCCCCGTATCGCGAAAGTTCACTTTTCCTCCCTCAACTCGAAAGGGCGTATATCGCGCCTCAAACTTTTCAAAGGCAGTACAAATTACCTCCCTCGGCGGTTTTGAAGGTGGATTTGCTACAGTAACCGTGGTTTTGCTACAGTGTCAGTAGGTTTGCTACAGTACCAGTACCTTTTCTTTTGAAAAAAATCGCATTTGAATCTTTGAAAAATTATAATAAATCATAGAAAAATCATAAAATAAAAAATCCAATTTTGTTGGACTCCATATGATTAGATCTACACAGTGAATATATAATTTGATATGCTTTAGTATAAAGTTTTTGCTAAAAAAGATTTTGTCTTTTCTTTTTTATTTATTTAGGCTGAATCTTTAAAAAATCATAATAAATCACAAAAAAATCATAAAATAAAAAATCCAATTTTGTTAGACTCCACATGAGTAGATCTACACGGTGAATATATAATATGGTGTGCTTTTGTCTAACAAAATAATTATAGAAGTTGCAGACACGAATTATAAATATAAAAGAAAAAAGACAAAACCTTCAGTAGCAAAAACTTTTGTACTGAAGCATATCATATTATATATTCACTGTGTAGATCTAATCATGTGGACTCCAA
The DNA here is from genome assembly GCA_015847255.1 of Hyparrhenia diplandra. Classification (NCBI taxonomy): domain Eukaryota; kingdom Viridiplantae; phylum Streptophyta; class Magnoliopsida; order Poales; family Poaceae; genus Hyparrhenia; species Hyparrhenia diplandra. Next base: position 13,754 of record JADLZK010010242.1, read on the forward strand.
TAAAATTGGATTTTTTATTTTATGATTTTTCTATAATTTACTATAATTTTTTAAAGATTGAATCGAATTTTTTTAAAAAAGAAAAGGCAAAGACACTGTGACTGTAGCAAACCCCTGGCACTGTAGCAAACCACGGTTCTTGTAGCAAATCCACCTTCAAAACCGCTCGAGGGAGGAGGTAATTTGCATGGTTTGAAAAGTTGAGGGAGGTGATATATGGTTTTCGAAGTTGAGGGAGGAAAAAGTAAACTTTTGTGATAGTTGGGGAGTGAATCCAGGACTTTAGCTTGTCTGGGAGGACGCGGCCCGCGAGCGGAGGCCAGTTTTCTGTTTCTGTCCGTGTTTTCAAAGACAAAATTGGCACAGTACATTGCGCATATCATACAATCAAATCTTAAATTCAATTCAGTTAAATATAAACGGACACAGTAGCAGCACACAGTACTTTTTATTTCAAAAGAAACTCGCAACAACAGATACAATTAAATCTCAATGCACATACAACATCGAACCTGAGACAACGAATGAAACCATATAAAAAGGGTACTACTGTACTAGTAATGCACAATCAATCAATCTGAGACTGGAACAATGTCAACGTGAGAAGAAAGCAAAGCAACCACTGGGGTTTCAACCCTGGAAACTCCTCAAGTTACGACGGGATAGCAGGCCCCTGGACTCGATTTGCCCCGGTGCCACCGGATAGGAAGTCCAGATTCTGAAACTGCTCAGGTTCTCCCGGGGCAAGTCTGTGCTGCGCTATTTGCCCCCTGCTGAGCGGCCCAGCCTGCCACACCGTGTTCTGCACCGTGCGGTTCCCCGGCAGCGCCACCGTCGCGTAGATGGTGTACGCGCCGCCGGAGTACTCGGCGGCCGGGCCGGCGGGCACGGCGAACTTGACGGTGTTGTTGGTCAGGCTGGGCGACGACGTGGTCTCCAGGTAGGTCATCAGGACGGACACAGCGCCGTTGCCGTCCTGGGAGGCGATGAACACGCTGCTGCCGACCATGGATCCGCCGGTCGTGGGGTTGAGGCCCCACGCGACCCAGCCGCGGCGCTCTGCGGCGCCCGGAACGCCACGTCGGCGGTGCCGTTCTCCGGGTGATACGTCCAGTACAGGCTGGGGCCGAGCGGGGAAGGAAGAGAGGTGCACTGCTGGAACGAATGCCCCGCGGAGAACTTGGCGGACGAGCAGTTCTGCTGCTGCTGCTGCGCCGTGGCGGTGGACGACGACGCGAAGAGCACCAGCATGGCAACCAGAAGGAGCAGCGATTGGTTCCGTCCTGCCATCGGGGTACAATGCTGAACACGCACGTATGTGTACGTTCTTGATGTGCTCTTGCCTCTTGACTCTTCTTGTGTGCCGCGTTGATCGCTAGCTCACGACTGAGGCGCGAATGATTACAGTAGCGAGGTATCAGGTGTGGTTGTGAGAGCGGAAGGGAAAGGGGGCGTGTTATATATACGAGTTCGTGATGGAGAATGCAGCGACGTTGTTTGGGCAGTTGGCTAACTACGTGGACACTGTCAATCTTTCGCAGTTGCAAAAACATATACCAAGTCAGACCATGCTGCGCTTGTAATAAACTCCTCATGCTATATGCTTATATAAATATACGGCGCGTGTTTATTTATCTCAATAGCCGTGCACGTATCGTATTTCGAATCGCCATACGGTGATGATTGATGAAGAATAGGTCTCCTCGGATCCGCGTGTCTGACTTGCTCATGGTGTCTGCTGCTTTGCTATCCTATTTCAAGGACAGGAACTTTCCTACTAGTTTTCGTTTTCAAATGGAACCTCCATTTTTTTTTCTTTTGGCCTAGGTGTTAGGATACATTGTCACGTTGAAATACTCCATTCGTCCAATTAAAAAAGTTGTTCTAGCATTCTTACTGAGTACTCTCCTCTGTCCCATTTCTTTTGGATGGACCCGTGGCTGCAGGGGAGGACAGTTCAAAGTGTGGCGCCAAATTTGTTTAAAGCCGTGAACACAAGAAAAAAATGGACGACAGTGGCGGATGCTTTGACAAACGATGCTTGGATTGCTCATATCACAGGAGCTCTCTCCTTGGTGATGATGGTTGAATTCGGGCAGCTGTGTGATCTTCTTGACCTGGTGCACCTCTCACAGCAGCCGGACATCATTTCTGGCGGTTCAGCGGATCGCAGGTACTTTCGGCCGCCTCTGCCTATGGCGCCATGTTCATTGGCTCTACAAGGATGCTTGGTGCCAAGGGAGATGTGGAAGGTCTCGCGCCTCCACGGGTCAAGTTCTTCTTTTGGCTCGTTTTGCATGATAGATGTTGGACAACGGATAGGAGATTCGTGCACGGTCTGGGATTCCAATATCGTGTCATGTGTGACCAAGAACCGGAGACTATGGATCACATCCTCCTTGGTTGCAGTTTAGCGATTAGAGAAGTATGGCATATCGCTTGCTAAGCTTAAACCTGCATAACCTAATCAACTTGCAGCAGGTTGGGGCTATAGGATGGTGGCTACAAATGAGGAAGCTTTTGCGAAACCGTTGCGACAAGGTTTTGACTCCCCTATTCTGTTGGTTGGGTGGAGGCGTGGAAGGAACGAAATTCGGAACTTTTGGTGGCAGCACTAGAACGGCGACGAGTTGGCTAATGACATCAAGGAGGAAGGCACCTGGTGTGTGGCGGGCTTCAAGCGTCTCGAGGCGCTTCGACAGCTTGTGCGCTGATTCTTTGTGTGTTTTTCTATTCTTAGTCGCACTAATCCACACTATGTAATTTCCTTTCATGTATCCGGTAGAATGTAGGTGCTTGGCCGGTAACCTTGGGTTACCTAGCTTTCGTCGAACTGCTTTGTTGTGACTTTATTTTTGTGTTTACTTCGCTTAATGAAAAACGCGAGAAGGGCGTGATCTCGAAAAAAAAAAACTCCTCTGTCCCATTGAGATTGTCATTTTGGATTTCATGTCGTTTTATTTGATCATTCGTCTTATTTAAAAATATATATAATATTATTATTTTTTATAACTTATTTTATCATTGAAGATACTTTATTTATAATTTGTTTATTTTATAATTTGCTAAAAATAATTTAAATAAAGCGAATGATCAAATAAGGTACTCAAAAGTAAACACGACAATTTTAAAGGATCGGCGAGTACCGAAAGGAGGAGGCAAATGACACGCCATAGCCCTATATCCTCTTTCATTGTTCTTTGGACTTGCAAAAATTGTCATTGGTACTTAGGGCACGTGCTGAGGTCTCTTCGTCCCGTCTCTATGTTGCTATTTTTGCACAAAACCCCCCATAGCGTTTAGATAGTAGCCTCGTCTCTTCGCGAAATGACGGCTGGGCTCATGCTCCAATGTTTAGAGGCGAGTTCGTCTTAATTGCGTTGTACAAGAATTGTCGACTCAAAGCACCTTCACCACTAATCTAGTGTGCGTGTGCATTAAATAGTTTAGAGATAGTGTCCCGATAAGGGGTTGTATGACCTGTTTTTATATATCTTTGTATGATAGATTCGAGGTCCGTAGAGACGGTCTCCGTCTACAGGTTGTACATGCCTTCTGAAACCGTAAAAAAGGGTTTTGTAATGGAGGAAAGGTGCAGTTGATTTCTACAGGCATGAAACCCCGCATAGATAGCCTTAACGACACCCCTTATTGGGTTCTAATTTCAATACCAAAATGATTGTTAATTTTGGACCAAGTAACCATTGAAAGTTTCATTGGCTTTTCTAGCGTTCACTTGCTAGGCACCCATTCATAGCCCTAGAGGATTTATTAAAAATATCAGTCTCATTAGGATAAATAATGAACCCCCTCACCTATCACCTATAAAAGGTGGAGACTGGAAAGTCGAGGGGGACTCTTGCCCCTCACTAATACAACTCTCTTCTCATTCTTCATTCCCTTAGTAAAACCATGAAATAGGTATCATGTCGTTTATCATTTCTACAACCCTTGTAGAAGCTTATTAAAGCAACAAAACTATGTGGCTGAAGTTTGAATTTGCTAAGAACCTACCATCTAAGCATGATATGTCTTAACATATGAATATTTTACTCCAATTTCTAAAATAGTCATAAAAAGATTTAGGTAGATTAGCAAAATAATATCGGACCAAACATTAATTTTTTAAGTAACTTGGTCACTATGGTAATGGCTCGCCATACCAATTATCATCCTGCCCTTTTGTTATAGCACTGGGCTCGTTAAGTTTTTTTTTCACCAGTGCGTAGGCAAAAAAAAAAAGTTTGATATCACTATCGCGAGGAAGTCAACCAAGGGAAACAATCATTTCATGTCAAACATAGCCGAACTAAATAACATTGTTACAAGCTTAGTTTTTTTAGGGCAGCTTTGGGATCAAACACAATCCCCAAGCGCGTTTCCATTCCACAAATGTCAGAGGGAGCCTCTAAGCGGTGGAAGGCTAGGCCTTCGGATTACGAGGACTACATTCAAAAAGGGAATGCTTGGCCGACAAAACCTTTTAGTCGGGTCGGCGTACGGTGGGGCTCCCAGGAAGACAACTTCATTGCGGTGATTCCAAAAATACCAGCGCATAGGAGGCGGCAGCAAAGGGTGAAAGGCCTTCTTCGGCACCGGGGGGTGAGAGGGTGGGGTGGCTAGCCGGTCTAGAGTTCATCCACCTTTGCTATCCCTCTTGGTGACATTCCTAGGTCAGGTTTGGATGAAGGGGCATTGAAAAGATGTGATCACCTATTTCATACGCCATTTTGCGAGATCTCACATTTGGTATCGTCCACAATGTTCTTGTCGCGACAACGCCCCACGCCACCCTGGAATGTATTCTATTAGGGTTAGGAGCCCGACCAAAGAACTTTACCCTCGGAGGAGCTAATGAAGTTGTTGTTCCTAATGAAGGTGTGCGAGGCACAATTTTGGTCTCCTCTCCGATGTACGGTAGATTAAGCTGGACAACAACTGATTTTAGTCTTTATAGAAGTAGGAGCGGGCATGCGGATCGTTGGAGAGAGGGCCACTTTCTGAAGCATGCCCTCCGGGATGGTGAGTTACGCTAATGCTTGGGGAGAGATGGGCATGGTGGAACTAGCTCTAGTATCCTTTGCCATGACATCTGCCGCGAGCTTCCCACGGCATCGAAGTGTGAGTAGAGAGCCGATAGCTGGGATGAGAGAGGTCGCCGATCGCCCGAGGGAGTCGTGCAAGTTGGTGGCCTCTCCGTTTCCCCACAATGACACTCTTGATGCTCCGAAAGGTTGGGAGCATGTCGCGTGTCGCTTCCCAGTGAGAGCCACACAGGTCGCCGCCGGTGAGGTCCACCCTGTCTACCTGGTCCCCGACCCAGTGTGCCCAAACTGAGTCGCCAGGGTGATGAATCCGGATTATGAGTTTGAGCAAGAGGCATGCGTTCTGGGTTTCTACCCGCTTGATACATTATGAGTTTGAGCAGGAGGCATGCGTTCTGGGTTTCTACCCGCTTGATACCCAGGTCGCCTTCTTCTTTGCTTTGGCACGTCCTCCCATGCAACTAGGCATTGAGCCCTGTTACAAGGTTAGTTAACCTCTAGATAATTTGACTTTGGACAATTACTAAGAAATCCTTATATTCTGGGAACTGAGATGGAAATTGTACTACTTTGAGAAGTTAATAGCAACAAGAGTTGTATATAATAAAGTAACACAATGTAATGTGATGGTTGAAAATGTAAATACATGCATAAAACACATTTATAATTAGCATTTGTTGTCCATTATGTACAACCAATTTCAAACAGAGACAATGTAATAAAGTGTAAACAACCAACCACTAGAGACATTTTCCGTGGAATTTCAAATTTAGTATGGATGGCTCTAAGATCTTCACGATCCCATGGGATAGCCTTTCATCACTGCGGATTTCTCTTTAATCCCTGGAAACTCCTCAGGTTACGACGGTGCACCTCGAAGCTGGGTATCCCTCTGCTTGTGCCGCCAGACAGGAAGTCCAGCGCCATGGTGCTCTGCATATTTGACGCCGACATCGGGTGCGGCGCTATTTGCCCGCCGCTGAGCGGGCCGGCCTGCCACACCGTGTTCTGCTGCGTGGAGTTCCCCGGGAGCGCCACCGTAACGTAGATGGTGTACGCGCCGGCCGTGTACTCGGCGACGGGCGCGACGGGCACGTCAGCGGGGTCCCGTTGGTCAGGGTGGGTGACGTGGTGGTCTCCAGGTAGGTCATCAGGACGGACACCGCGCCGCCGTTGCCGTCCAGCGAGGCGACGAAGCACGCTGCTGCCGGCCATGCTGCTGGGGCGCTCCGTGTTGATGCCCCAGGCGACCCAGCCGCTGGTGCTCTGCGGCGCCCGGAACGCGAGGTCCGCGGTGCCGTTCGTCGAGTGGTACGTCCAGTACAGGCTGGCGCCGAGCACGGGCAGGTCGGTGCACTGCTGGAAAGACCGTCCGGCTGGAAGTTGGCCGGCGCGCAGCCTGGGTTGCGGCAGCGGCGGCCGCTGCAAACAACAGCATCGTCACCATTGCCCCGAAGAGGAACCGTGCGGGATCGTTCCGTCGTGCCATCGAAAGCAGGATACGTGTGCCGTGGGCGCTGCAGCGGCGAATGCAGTTGTGAGGTGTTGGAAACTCGGAGCCTGTCCGATCCGACGGGTGATGCTTGCGAGAGCAGCAGGGAAGAGAGGTCTGCTATATACAGTGGGATTACAATTTACAAGCTGAGCATTTGGCGTCGACATCGGCAGCGTTTTTGCCGTCTCAGTTGTCAGTATATCCTATTTCTTCAGCCTGACGATATATGCTTCGGATCCACCGTCCGCCGTGTCTGGTCATTCAAAGCTTCTTCTTGTACCTTAATAAACTTACAAAAAAGGGGAAAAACACGGTGATGAACGATAATGACATGGCGTCTGCCAGCGTGTCCCGCATCTTCTGAGGAACCTACCATTTTTGACGGTTTATTAACTCTAGTGTCGTCGCGTTGCTCGCAACGACGGCTGATTCACGAGATACGTATTTATTTTAGAAGCACAAGACGCCCTTGGGGAGAACGTCATGAGAGATGAAAATAGCTGCACGATACAGTTATAGAGCAATAATAATATATAGAGCATCTGAGGGACAACCTAGGCTCACCACCAGGAGGGACATTCAGCTAGCTCATGGCCAATAACACCTTTTTTGGGCTATCGAGTGGGGTTGGCGGGGGGGGGGGGGCGCAACATGGCTATCGAGTAGCTGGGTTAACCCAACAAAACCACCTGCATCCCTACTTTACATTCTGAAAAAAAACTGTCACTTCAGTGACTTTACTTATACAAAATACCGAAAAGAAACAGAACATTCAGGCAAATATATATGATCTTATCCCATATAAATATGCCAGACCTAGCAGAATCCGCAAGGGCATGCTACAAAAGTTAACAGATCAAAGGAAACTGGTCTGATGAAGCAAATCTGGATTTTAGGCAAGTCGCACATCTTGTCCAAAAACAAAATTTACATAAGATGGGGTCAACACAATAAAGAACCCGAAGATTGAAGTTACCTTCACCATCTCTCACACCCTATATTCTCTAGTCTAGTGCTTAGGCTTTTACTAACGCTAAGCAGCATGAAGCTAAAGCATCAGATGCATCAAAGAATTGGTGGAAGCGTGAACGGGGGCAGAACACTGCCTTTCTCATGCATGACTGTCACGGCAGTCCCCCAATTGTGTGAGCCATTGCAGCCTGCTGCTTATTGAGCCCCTCCATGATGCATGAGAATGCTGCAAAGGTGGCACAGCCTTGAAGCAACGCTTGAGGCGTTCCTGATAAAAAGAAAAAAAATGTAAGATAATTATTATATAAGACAAAAAGCCCCAAGAACTGAATGAGTTTTAGAATAATGGGACTCAAATAGTAGTTCAGGGCAGCAAATGGACAAATATCCACTTCCTCTGTAACTTGAAACAAATGGCCACATACTAACAGTTGAGCGCTAAAATGTAATGCGGTTATAGCCATTGATAATCACTATGCATGCCTAGTGCCAAAAGAAATGACACACCATGCATTTAGCAAACTAACAAGCGAAACACATAAAGTGTATCCAGTGTATCACTAGCCAAGTGCTGGTTGAGATCCCCATCAAACTATGATTTATCAAAACATCTGTTTTTCTTTGTAAAAGAAAGGGGTATCGTTTCTCTTAAAGAAGGTGCTGATGGCAATTTATGAAATTAGTACCATGTGCAACTGAGCATGTTTATAAACCACTAGTCAATTTACAATTCATTAGAAATGAATTATCTGATAAAACTTGGCCTAACCACTAGTCAGCGCAAAATAATGCAAGAAAAATTTAGTTTTCACTGACAAAAAATAATGCAGGATCTCATGAGGCAGGTTCATGGAACCTTTTCATTTCATCCTTAGTGTGTAACCCTTGGAATAGATTGCTTCCAATTCCTTCAAAGAACACAAGTTTTAATTGCACCTATATACACCCAGGAACATTTAAGATTCATTCTCCAAGCGGTAAAATTCTAAGCAGACATGACACTAGCTATCAAATCCAAGCAGTTCATATAACACGTGAATCTACCCTCACAAAAATTCTATGAATAACTGCCATTCTATCCAAGATGAACACATGAATCTAATAGCGAGGATAGTTACTACACAATACACACAACAACAAGATTACCAGTTACCACATGGCCAAAACTGCAAATTCTCATCCAAGAGAAATGAGAACAATAGTAAGCAAGAAAGTTAGAAAAAAGGTTCAGTGTAAATACCTGGAAAGCTTAAAAGCAACACCAGTACAACAACCAGCTACACCAGCATTGATAACTGCCAACAAGAACATGTCAGTTCATCTTACATCAAGTTCACATATGTTAACAAAATATATGGCGGCTAACAAAGGTATATACATACTGTCATCTTTCCCACGTAACCTTCGCAACAAGCACCGACCAAACTCTGAACTCCAGAGAACTGCAAAAGTCTAATCCAAGATAATTTGTGTTATATGAATAGCTGTCCAGACAGGAACATCACAATTTCTTCATCAAACGAATATATTTGAACAAAAACTATGATAAACTAACCTTGGCAGAGGACCCTGCATTGCTGAATGAGCCCTTAAAACCCTTCTTAGTGAGCAAACCTTGTCCTGAGGAAGGAATCCAAGGAATTTTTATATCAAGGGAACGAGCCACAAGTGTAATACACACAAACCATGTTGATTGCACTCTTCGCAACTAGAGCAATATAAAGGGGCTCACAGTGCAAAATAACGCAAAGATCTAAATTTCAAATTAAGTGGTCATGTGATTCATGTGAGATGCAGCTATAACCGGGAACAGTATTACCGAGGCGGGCTAAAAAATACTAATACTAATTTTCTGGGTATCGAGATTAGCAAATTCATGCCATGCCATGCCATGCCATGCCATGATTTGGGCAAATACTATATTAACAGGGGAAAAAGTGTTTTTCTATCATTTACGCGCCCTAAGAACCAAAATTCCACAAAGCAGACAATATCAGACGGCCCTGATAACCGAAAAGGACAAGTTAATCGAAAATCACGGGAGTACCATATCCGAAGATGGATCCCATGAAGGCGCCACCAGCGAAGTCCCCAGCGGAGCGAGGGACGCATACGACAGGGGCTGCGGCTAGGGGCGGCGGAGTCGCGCCACCACTTACAGGGCTAGGCCCTCGCCGCCGAGCTCTTCGCCGAAACCCAACTCGTGTCGCGCCTCGCCCCCATCTTCTCTGTTTCTGAGCTGGTCCCTGCTCTCCCCCTTTGCCCTCTCGTTATCTCGTCCCGTTTCGTTCGCCCAGGCGGGCGGCGGCGGCCGTGCCCAAGGGTTGTACGGAGGGGACAGATTCTGACGCGTGGGTCCGATATGCCGCCTCATTAGTTGGGCTTCGTTGGGCTGCTTGACAGCGCTATGAGCCCAAAGAGCGGAACTAAATCTGGTGTTTTAGCTGGGCTTTGTTGGGCTGCTTGACAACTATGGCCCAGAGCCGAACTAAATATATCTGGTGTATTTTTCATCAAAGGCTAATGACAATAACTCACATGTCACATCTAAAAATAGTGGTACCGTTGCAGTAGCTAGCATTACAAATCGTATCATGATGATTCATGAGCAACATAATGATATATCCGGTTTTGATTTCAACATCGTATACTGTCTGCTGATTACTGCAGACATACTTCCATGTAGTCGTAATGTAATTAAATCACAACTGTGCAACTGTTTTATTGAATTTTTCATACACCATCAGACAGTAAATTTTGGTCAAGAGCACAAACAGCATCAGCTTCTTGGAATTAGCTTGGGGCATGTCAGATGTCACCAGTCTCAATGGTTAGAGGAAATCTCAGCGGGGTGAGCCAACAGGTGCCTCCAGAGTCACCTGAAAGAAAGATATGAGTTTGACTAATTGATGATGTTTGTTTAGATGGATTTAAAGTGATTGTTGGAATTTTGATGGACAAATACTATTGTTATGACTTGCTATAAGACTGAGGGCCCATCAACGTTGATGAACTGTGATATAATTTACTTGCAGAACCTATTCTTCGCCCAATGCTCACATATTCTTTTGTGAAAGTGAGATTTAGTCAAGAGTACATACCTCCTTGAACACTGCACTGTACGAAGCATCATTGAAGCCCTGTATCAAAACCAAAAGAAACATAATTCTGATCAAGCAAACTGGCGTCCAAAAGAGAATACAGCAAAAGAGGGTGCTCACCAACTTTCTAAAGAGCTTAAGGGATGCGTGTATTTGATTCACTAATTTTGCCCTGAATATTATTGGTCCCATATTTCTCTGCTGCAAATGCCATCATCAGTAAGATTGCTTCTTGACCAATTCCTTTCCGGCTGCAATGAGAAAAAGTCAGAATTTTAGTTAGCACGATCAGACAGTACCTCATCTCATGGCAAAAACATCCTTTTTATCATAGTTCAGCATCTACTTTACTTTTCATGTGACATGGCAAAACATCCTTTTCAACTTCCCTATCACTACATAAAAACAAGATCATGACAAAAAAAAAATTGGGTACATGAACCAAGGAGCAAATGAGGTAGAGAACAGATTCATGTGCTTAGTAGAGGTTTGTCTGTCTTGCAGTACACAATCATTTGCAAAAAAAGCATAATTGCACTGGATTATCACATAGTCGCAAGCTAATAAACTATGCTATGCTACTGATGTGGTTAGTGAAGCAACTCAGCGATGGAAAGTTAAAGGACTACTCCCTCCGTTCCAAATTATAAGTCACTTGGACTTTTTTTGAGCACATCCATATCTAGACACATAGCAAAATGGATGTATTATAAAATCAAAGCGACTTTATTTAATTAAATTAAACTGCAACAATTTGCTTGATCTCTCAACAAAAATATTCAGGTAACATATATCCAAGTAAGATGTCCACATTGAATTATTAAAGCCAAGTAAAAATGTGTGCAAACAATGCAAATGCAGAGAAGATGTCAAAGGCGATAAAAACAGTGATATCATTAGTAATTTAGTATTATAGTTTAGGTACCTCTTATGTTCAGCTATCATAATCTCTATCTCTCCAGCGAGCTGCATATCATCAGGGTCATTCATATATATGTTCACATCACCAACCATAGCTGCAATGGATAAGATAAATATCAGTAAAGCACGAAAGCTATTGATAATCAAAACCAGAGTACAAGTACAGACAAGATTTAGACAGAACTTAACAAACCAAAGCTACAAGAAACTTTGATTTTCAATTGTCATTCTACAAGATTCAGAGTACCCTACATGGATACCATTGTGTACTTTGATCTCCATGTCACATACCATATTGTCTTATTTGGGACCGAAAAATAAACACTGCCATGTAACTTAAAAGGGAGAAAAGCAAGATCACTACCATATTGTGTTTGAAAGATATTTCAATCAGCAGATGAACAATCATCCAAGCAAAATCATATATCAAAACATGCGTACAATTTTTTAGTTAGAAACTCAAATTCATTAGGATTATACTCTCTGCAGATTAGAGTTGCATAAGTTTTTAATTATATGATCTACAGAAAGTCAAACCTGAAGAACAAATGTATAATCCAGTATGAATTTAGGTTTATATATTATTTTTTAACAACACAATGGCAGCAACAAAGGCATAATTGTATGGTCCCCTTTCAAAATTAACAAAAGTCACAGACTCACAGTTAACAAGCTAATGGAGCTAATGGGCAAGAACAGAATTAACAAAATCAACAAAGTCAAAGTTAACAAGCTAATGGAGCTAATGGGCAGAACAGGATTAACAAAAGTCACAGTTAAGGAACCTTCAGTGTGCGGGTTCCTGGGCACGAACTCTCCCTCTATCAACTCCTTATCAACACTATGAAAGTGTGCTCTGCGAACAAACAAACAAGCAAAAGGAATTCCACCGAATCAATCACGACAGCTCAGAACTAAATCGAGGCAAACAGGAAGGAGGGTGTGCGGTGCCGAACTTAGAGGGTCAGGGGTCCGCCAGGCGGTGGACCTCGAACTCCTGAGGGAGGGGAGGGGCTCCGACGCGGTGGCCTCCAGCAGCGCCGGATCCTGCATCCAGTCGTGTACACCGCGGCACGTGCTCCCGCATGTACGGCACCATCAGCGCGCTCCCCAAACACGTACCAGCTGCCCTTCCCGCCGCTCACATCCTCCTCTGCTTCCATGACGGCGCGCCGCCGCCGGGTGCTGCCTCGGACGCCTCCATTGAATCAGGGGTTCAATTCGGCAGTCGACGCCCGGGCTGTGAGATATGATGCGGTGGGTTAAAAGCCGTCTCAATCCCACACTCGGAGAGAGACGAAGACGGAGAGTCCCGTGCGGTCGGACGTCGACGGGGCCGCAGCTCTCGCGCGGGTGGACGTCGACGGGACCAGCGGCGTAACGACAGGATCGCGGCTCTTGCGCCGCGCCAGGCGGGTGAGGGGAGCGGCGGGGGTGGGCGGCGCTGGAGGCAGAGGGACTTGGCGGCGGCCTAGTGCTGGCGGGACAGACGCGTCGGCTGTCGGGCCGAGCGGAGGAGACGTTTTTTTTTTTTTTTTTGATGCGAAGCGGGCCCAGCTTTGTGAAGTCTTTGGCCTCGGGCCTGTCCCGCCAACTGAGAAATGTGTCCCGCCCAAAATCTCCCGCTGGGGCAGAGGGAGGAGCGAGGTTGCATTCGTGGCCTTTGCCATTCCTCCGCACCATCCTTCTAAACCTAAAGCCCTAATTACACACAAACCCCCAAATCTCCGGCTCCGACCTCTCATCTCTCCGGCCAACCTGCCTGCCCGCCGGCGGTTACTCGGCACTCGGCGGGCGATCCCAATTCACCGCGGCCTCCGTCGAGAAATGCGAACCCTCCACGATCCGAAGCCCCCTTCATTCCCTTCCCCTCCCCATAGCCCCCGCGCACCACAACGCCGCGACCGCCGCCCGCCACCGCCGCCGCATCCCGCCGCTCAACTTCCGCTACCTCAGCAGCTGCCCGCTGGTCTGCCTGGGTCGCCGCCGCTCTCGCGACTCCGTGTTCGCGCCCATCCTCGCCTCGTCCGCCATCTCCGGCGCCGTCGCCTCCACCGCCGCTGTCTCCCCCGACCGCGCGGCCCTCTCCGCTCTCTCTCGCTCTGGGACCCTGGTACCCCGCGTTCCGTCTCCAGCGGGCCGCCACCTTCACACTCGAGGTTGCTCGTCCTCGCTGAGTCTACACCGCCGCGCGCCGCACGGACCGGACCTCACGCCAGAGAGGGGATGACCTCCGCATCCGCCTCGTCGTCGAGAGGGGAGAAAGATCAGGGCTCCACCCCTGCGCCCGCGCCGCGCGGTGTGTCGGCGGAGGTGTGGCTCCGAGTGGTTCGACGGCGGTGGCATACGCCCGGCACGAGGGACGACGCCTGAAGCTGCGGCGAGCAGGTTCCTCGCCTACTGGCTCGCCTTTTTGTCACGCCAGGCTGCGGTCGAGGGGTGGCGAGCTGCCGGAAGCGCGTCTTCGCACTTGCTGCGAGGCTTAGATGCGGCGAGCGCATTGCCCTTGGCCAGTCGATGGTAACAAATCTATATGCGGAGTTGGATAAATTATTTGCTTCACTGTGTGGACAATGGGGGGTGTGGCCTATAGATGTCTTTGTGCCCTCTGGATGCTGCAGGTGTGGATGTGGGAGGCGCTACAAGAGGCTGTGCCCACGGGCTGAAAGGCGCCACAGTTTCCGTTTCCAATGTCAGGGTATTGCATTGGGCCGGAGGAAGAAACGAGCACATCCGAGAGGCTATAAAGATTTTGCTGGACGAAGTATGCTTTAGTGGAGGCCCTATCGTTACAACACCCTTAACTGGATGGAACCAAGTGATTCAATATGCACACGTTTTGGTGACCTGTCATGGTAAAAAGATACAAAAGCCAGATTGGTTGCTGGATTACATTGCTGTTATCAGTCAAACAATGTTGACTGGGTTTCATAGTGATGACATGGTCAATTCAGTACTGTACAATCCCTGGCTTGTTGCGAGACAGTTTGGTTATGATCAGGCTGCCCCTCTGTCTATTGTCAGGGGTGACTCTGTAGGAACGAGTTGTGGATACAAGTATCAGTAGATATGGGATGCCTGGTGAAGATTATGTTGCATGGTGCAGTAGTGGCGGTTCTACAAGCATCAAGATGATGACCCCGATATACGTTTGCTCGGTGGTGCGAGATCATGAAAATGGGGCTACTTCATCACAACTGAATGTAAGTGAGAATGTGATGCAGTGCCAGCACTTGATCAATTCATACACAAGTCACTATGGAGACCAGAGCAATTACATTGTAGAAGAGCAGCTGGGGAATGAATAATGGAAATCATGAGAATGAACAAAGGTGATTGTCTGTGGCCTTAGTGCTTGTGTTAAGGACAGCAGAAATACTGCAGTGAAAGCGGAAGGAGAAGAAAGAAAAAAGAGATATATCTGCTGAAGATGGAGGTAATAAGAAGAAAAGCAAAGTAGAAAGTAAAACGGAAAGGAGTCCATTGCAATTGGAAGATTAGAAATATTCTTCCATTCCAAGAAGATCTAGATTCTGATTCTAAAGAAATGTGAGGAGTTGGCACAAGTTGACAGTGATGATGAATGTATTGTCCTCGAACAGCCCAAGAATAAAATTGAAGTAATAAACCTGGATGATGATGAGGAACAGAGTGCCCCTAATCCAGAACATCATAACATGCAACTTGTCCTCGAACTGGAAGAGTATGTTCGCTCTGGTCTTCTCTACGCAATGGGGAGAAAAGCTTCGGACGAAAGATGATGTAAGTGGAAGCAAGCGAAACCTGAAGGGAAAGCAACAATGACCCTATGCTGAAGCAGCCATGGGGGAGTACCCTCGGTTCTTTGAGCTCATTCCTCAAAAACCCACATTACAGAGGCTTTTTTGAACTATGATGAGACTTTTTAGGAGATCTACCTTACAGTGGATTATGGTTTTTGCTTATTGACTTGGCTAAGGAAGTGCTCAAGGCGTCATGGATACAGATGCTTCTGCAATTACATATCTGATGAAAAAAAGCCCAGCATTTTGAGCAACTGGGTTTCAACGTGAAGCATTCATTTGCCCGTTTAAAGGATTACAAAACAGGCTTTAGGAAGCTTCAAGATTCTAGAGCAAGGCTTGAGCATGCTCGTGAGAAGAAGGAAGGCTTAGCGTGGTTAGTCTCTTTCAAGTCATCTTAATAAACTAAAGAAACATAAGAATTATGGAGAGGCATCTGGATGGAAAAAGCAAGCTTTCATTTCAAAATGTACATGATAAAAATGAAGCAATTAATCTTGTCAGTTTGGAAAAGGAAGTAGAAACTGCTGAAAGATATTGTCAGGCAATGAGGATGAAGTAAGCTGCAATGAGAATGAAGTACTTAGATTCTGGAGTTTAGATTGTTCAGTGTCAGCTGTCGCTATCTTCATTTTAAAATTCCCTTGGTTACTTTCTTCCTGACATAGAGCTTGCTTGATATCTGTCTGTGTCATCAAGCAGGCTGATCGATATATAAAGACAACCATCTTACTTTCCAGATAAGTATGCAACGGTTACTAATAACATTTCAAATGCTTATATCAGTTATATTTGTCTGGTATGTTCTTTTTCATGTAAAAACAAACATAGGTGATGAGCAGGTAACTAGCAGTTGCTATTAATGAATATAGCATACAAACAACTCTTTAACAGAAAATAATCATTTTGTCCTTGTCAGATCATAATCAAATTCCTACTCCCTCTGATTAAAATGTAGATCATTTAGGATTCTGTCCGCTCAAAATACTTTAACTTGGGCTACCAGTATATGAAACTACTTTCACAATGCATCGTTGATATTACCATATTCAGTATTCATCATGGAAAAATATTTTTGTAGTATATAATTTTCACTATTCAGAAAGTAGTATTTTGATTTTAATAAAAAATACAAACCAAAGTGTTAATGGGATATCGTGTCCAATGTCCTATCTCTAAAACGACCTACACTGTGAATCAGAGGTTGTATAATCGGTATATATACTAAGTTAAAAAACATAGTGGCTCCATCAAGCCGTTGTTGGGATCATGTTGCCCTTGCCCAGCTGTCCCTACAGGCCTCCTCTGTTCAGACGCCACCAGGTACGCCCCCTAATCCCCCATCCTCTCCATTCCGTTAGTTTTCATGTTTCTGTCAGTTCTTTTTCATGTTTGTACACTAACTGCAGCCTCATGTATACGCTTTCAGCGTGCTCCCTGGATAAGCAATTGCAGTTTGGAAGGATAAGGAGATATTCTACAAAAAGGAAAAGGCGCGAGCAGGACTACTGTACATAAAACAGAGGATCGCAAAAACTTAACAAACATCTCTGGATGCTTGTTCACTGCAAGCAATAGCACATTTGAACGTAGACCTAGAGAACAAATGTGGCCTTTGAGAGCAGAAGAAAGAGGCAGCATACTGATTCTTGGGTAATATTAATTGAAATCGATACTTTTTAAAAAAAATATTGGTGTAACTTTGGTATTAGTTTTGTAAAGTAATTGCAGCAGTTGGTGCTCCATTTTGGTATATCTATTGATGTAAGTATTGTCACCGATAGGAGTTTCGTAGATGTTTAAATGCTAGCGTTAAATCTTATTGTAGCATCAAATAAAATTCGCGTTTTGCGTAAAACTCTAGGAGAGAGAAGGAAAAGAGTTTTTACCATGGTGAAACCTTTGGGCACTGTTTCACATGCGTTGAAACGTGTGAAACCCCATTGAGACACAAATAGAGTTTCACCATGCAACTATGCAATTAAACCATGCAATGAGAGAGAGGTTGTGGGACCCTTGAGTAATGAAACTTGCAACAAATGCGTTTGAGGGAGGCGTCTATTTCGTCAAAGTTTCACATCTTCGAAACGGGAGGTGAAACTCTCCATTGAGGGTGACCTAAGTGGTTTGAAGATATGCCTTTGCACTAATCTCTGTTTCCACTCTTAAGTAATTTGACCATTGTCTGAAAATCACGGTATCTATTTGCAGGAAGGAGGGTAAACTTGTTTATTCAGTTTTAGTTGCAATGAATTAGTCAAAAAATCAAATGTATATCCTCCTGGTATAGTCATTATCAGGTGCCGGTCCCTCTGGTAAGGCTTGCAATCTTTAAAGTTGGATTATGAACCAAGATCTCCTTTGATGATGACATCTACTTCCAATTGTTCATACTCTATGTTGTGTAAAGCTGTTGAATTTTACTATCTGAAATTTCTTTGTTTCCTTTGCGAAATGATAGAAACCTGTTGTATGGTGGATTCATTGACTCACTATATTCTCACAGTATTGCATATGAAAATTTCTGTATAGAGTCTCTTTAAATATGCAGGAGTGAATATTGTATTGTAGCTTTATAATCATATTTGAGCAATCTCCTTTCCATATGCGTGGGAGAATGCCATATTGTAACTTTACAAACATTTTTGAGCAGTATGTTGATACATTGATCAATGGATTGGCACTTATTAAATGAACTGATCAGAATGCATTGATACATTGAGAATTATCATTTTCAGGTGCTTGGAGTTTGCAACGAATGACTATGCAGAAGAACAAATGTACATCATTCTAAAAATAAAAGTGTATACCCTCCCGGTACTGTGTCATTATGCCATCTGCTCTGTGTCATTATCAGGCACCTGGTCCCTCCTGGTAAGGCTGGCAATCTTTTCGTGAACCAAGATCTCCTTTGATGATATCTACTCAATTCTTCATACTGTACATTGCTGTTACCGGATTTCTAATATCTGAAGTTAATTTCTCTTTGGGTAAAGGGCGTCGCCGCCTTGTGTAATGATAGAACCTGTTGCATGGTGGAATCATTGCTTCTCACTATATTCTTTAATATTCTTACATTGTGCATTAGATTTTTCTTCTTTTTTTCATGAAAAACTTGCACTGAATTTTATACTCGATGCACCATGCTACTTTCTTCACGTATTCAGCACTTTCGTAACCGAAATCCCACGATCTCCCTAGCCGTGCCTTTGAAGCCAACAATTAGGGTCATCATAACCACGCATGAACACGAGTCTCAAGCTGGAAACAAATATTCTTCGAATCCATCGCATCACATCACATCGCCCTCGCCACTACGTTGTGGCCACCAAACCTTCCATTTTGCAATCAGTTGTACACTCCGCTGCTGGCATCAGCCCACGCCACACCACCTAACCTTAACGAGTGCGTGCGCAATCATTGCCTAGTTCTCCATTAGCTGGTCACTAGTACACCCAAATTAAAGGTGTGTCAAGTATAATAGGAAGTATTACTACTAGCCCGGTTAACGTATACTTATCCAGCCCGACTTATCGATTGTAGTACAATGTTTTTCTGCACAACAAAACAACATTAGCCGCGAGAAACCTATCGATGACTAGCAGCACTGTGCAATATATTGTCACTTCAGTCGACCAGACGACCACTACTTCAATTAGCACCAACATCCATAAGCTCTTTTGCCAAGGATGGGGCCATTGGGCCAAGCTAGAAGGGTCGGCACCACATAGCAGATCCAGATCAACACATCACAGGACGCGCGCATGTAGCGTATGTACTATACAGCTCTTGGAGCCTTTCGTCCCTTGCCTTCAAAGCGAAGAAGCCATCGAAACAAAAAGGCGACCAACGGACGCACATCTCACAGCCATCATCACACTCACTCGCACCCCGAAACGCCCCACTAAAACCCCACTTACGCGCGGAAACAAAACCACACTAAGCACATCGCCGCGCACTCACGGCACACCACCCAGCTCGTCGCGTCGTGGGTGTGGCCGTGTGGCTAAGCCCGTTCGCGCCACTCGACACGGCTGCGCAGCAATGCGGCGACGCGCGGCTTGCTACTCGCCGCGGTGGTGTTCGTCGCCACCGCCCTCCCCGACGGAGCGTGGGCCGCCGCTGCCGGGCGGTGCACGACGTCCACGCCCATCAAGACGTACGACAAGTGCATCGCCCCTGCCGACGCAGGGCGCGCCACGCTGGCGTGGACCTACGACGCGCGGAACGCGACGCTGGACGCGGCGTTCACGGGCTCCTTCATCTCGCCGTCGGGCTGGGTGGCCTGGGGCGTGAACGCGGACGCGCCGGCGATGACTGGGGCGCGCGTGCTCGCCGCCTTCTCCGACCCGTCCACGGGGCGCGCTCCCTGGCGCTCCCCGTTCCTCCTCTCCCCGACGTGAAGCTGCAGGCGTCGCCGCTCGTGTCCCGGCCGCTGGACATCCCGCTGCTGGCGTCCTCCCGCGTCATCGTCTCCCCGCGCGCACCGTCCGCGACGGCCAGGGTGACCGTGGCCGCCACCATCGGCTGTCCCCGAACCGCACCAGGGTGCACTTCGTGTGGAACCGGGGCCTGTACGTGGGGCTACTCGCCGACCATCCACCCCACCGGACGCCTCCGACCTGGCGTCGCGCCACTCACCGTGGATATCCTCACCACGGCCACCGAGGCGTCGCCCATCGCCTCGACGACCCTGCAGTGGCTGCACGGCTCCCGAACGCGCTCTCTTGGGGGCTCCTCCTCCCCGTGGGCGCGGTTGTGGCGCGGTACCTGCGGCCGTGCCTTCCACGGGGCCCCGCGTGGTTCTACGCGCACGCGGGTAAATACGGGCGACGGGGTACACCCTGGGCGCCGCCGGGCTTCGCGCTGGGCCTGGTGATGGGCTCCGCGTCTCCCGGCGTCACGTACAGAAGCTGCACCGCGGGCTGGGCATCGCGGCGGCCACGGCGGGGAGCCTGCAGACGCTGGCCATGTTCTTCCGCCCCAAGACCACCAACCGGTACCGCAAGTACTGGAAGTCGTACCACCACCTGGTCGGGTACGGCTGCGTCGTCGTCGGGGTGGGTCAACGTGTTCCCAGGGCCTTTCGAGGTCATGGGGCTCGGCGCATCCTACTGGAAGCTCGGCTACCTGCCTGGCGCTCGCCACGCTGATGGGCGCCTGCGTCGCGCTGGAGGTGAACGCGTGGGTGGTCTTCTGCCGGAGGCAGCAGGAGGAAAGCTCACACGAGGGGAGAGAGGTGGAGGACGTCGTCGTCGGGCGACAGGGCAGCTGCCTTCTAGTGCTTTCCTTGCATTGCTACCCTCCGGCGGTCCGTCCGGCCTCCGCTCTGCTGCCAGGACATGCAGGGAGGTTTTTGGCCGACGGGGCCGGTGGGAGTGATGTCTCCAGGTCGAGGTTGCGTTCACTGCAAAGACAAAAAGTGGCAGCAGAGTGTTTTTTTTTCCAGATCCCTGAATATATGCTGTATACAGTAGAAATTCTTGTACAAGTAACACGATTGACTTCCACCAGTTTACCCAATGAAATATATATGCATGGTAAAAGTTTGTATGTTAGATTATAGCGCTTCCTGAAGAAAACGTATTTTTCCGATCATTTGCAGGTAAGGGAGGACTCTGCTTTTTTCCGGCAATCTATCCGATGATCTCAGATGTTTCCCAAGTTCCCATAAATTGCCGGATGAGGAGCCCGAGCCATGAGCATGAGGAAACACCTCTGAATGGCAGAATGGGTGACGTACCTGCGTAGGCTGCGTGCGGCTGAGCGCGCACATGTCCTTCTGTTAGCGGGCCCGTTTTGCATGCTCTGTGCGCGGATTGCAAGGGTGCTCAAAGCGGCCTGCTCAGCCAATCGGCCGAGCGACGTACATACAGCGTTAGCGAAGGGAGAGCGCGGGCCGTACGCATCGCCGATATGTGACATATGTCCTTACTTCGAGTTTAAATTGATGAGCAAAAAGGTACAGTGTGTATAGGTTCATGTAAGAAGTTGATGCATGGTCACATATAAGTATCTTGGATTATACATAGACATAATAGAACAACAATATCTTAGGTTTTTACGTGTATAGGTTGGCCACTATCATGAACCTCAAGTATACAAGTTCTCCATTACTTATAAAACGACTCAATATCGCACAAAACTGCTTTGTAATGACATGTGAGGACTATCTCTGCCGTATCTTTGTGAACTATCCACCAAAGCATATTAGAAGCAATCCTCCGCTAGGGCATGAAATTTGGCCCCCTCATAGCATTTCGCATGCTCGGACTCGCATAAAAATAGGGGCCTAAAAATTGACTCAACCCAATGGAGCAACTCCCAAGACCTGCTGCGTCTCGCAGCCTCCCACCGCCATGCCTCAGCCCGGCACTCGCCCCACATCGCCATGCCGACCACATTTGTACCCGCCACAACCGCCACCTCCCCACTCCTACCTTGCCTCCGCCTCGACCACCGCCACCACTTTCCACGCAACTCGCGGGAGTCGCGGCGGTAAAGATTGGCCAAGCACACCGATGGGAGAGAGGAGGGAAGCGCGTGGGCGCCGGGCATGGAGGTCGGGAACAGGTCGCGGGCGCCGCTGGGGTACATAGGGCTTAACTATTTGTTGTGCCCATTTTGGGGTTGACTCTACACTCGACTCAGGTCCGCTCCGACGGGCTACCATGTGCTAACACTCCATTAGTACACAATGAGCACTACAATAATCAAATTTGAAGATGCTCTATTACCACTAAAGTATAGACTTAACTATTGCCATAGGTCACCACATATAATGTAGTGGGTGTCATGTGGGTCGTAGTGTAGCAACACCGCCTCTCTTTATTCACCTATGAGGATTTGTACATATTATAAACACCATGTGGGTTCAAGAACCATACATGTCGCCCTCTAGCTTGACATGAATCAAGCTATGAAGCTATCCTATGAGCATTGGTATTTCAAACTCTTATGCTCTTGTACAAACCTCTGACACTTCTAAAAGTTGCCTTCCTCGCATTGATCTCCCACTTATCCATAGATCCCGAGGTCGCCTTTGCTCGCATACTCTTCATGACAATCGCACAATCACTACTTAACCCGGGTTGTCACCATCTGGCCCGAAGCGAGAGCCATCACTTTCCGCGACGCTAACTGCAGCGTCACCCAAATCGACAATTCCTCGAAGGACCATCGCCGATGCTCCCATAAAACGACTCATCCTCAACTCTTGGTATTGTTGTTGTCGGCCATGGATGAGTTCTTAGATAAAGTCATGTCGAGTATTTATTTTAAAAATGCCGAGCTGGGTGCAATCCATGTCAGCTTCAGTCTCGGTGCACCCAAATCTAGGGTCATTGCACTTGCTTTTCATCCCCTAGCTCCAACACAAGTTCCGCTCCACAAAAATTATAGCGCCAACAGAGCAAACTAAATAGCCCACTATATGATCGCCCCTCTAGCGCATATCTTCCCTATGACAGATTTCTTCCATGATCGCCACCAAGACTTTGCATCCTTCTCCCGAATTCCACCCAATAGCTACATTGCTTCCTCTCCCAGTGCCATGTGCGCAGCAGTTATTTGTCGCATCGCTGACTTAGGTACTCTGTGAAATTGTGATCGAGGACCGAAGGTGGACTGGTTTTTGGGCCTCTGCTTGCATTATCCACAAGCGATGTTTGCATTATCCACCTTTACATCAGCCTTTGACTTGACTTAGGTACTTCAAGATAAAGTCAAAGCTCCTGCTAGGGCGGCAGGCCACGTAAATGCACTTGTATTGTTCTTTGCGATGCTCTCATGTGAGTTTGTTACACTAAGAGCATCTCCAACAAGTAGTTGTATATGGGTTTGGCATTTGCATGCCAAAAGTTTAGAAAAACAATGCTCCAACAGCTTTTGCAAATCTCTTTTGCATTTTTAGTGAGTTTAGCAAAATCAGGTCCCTCCTTGGCATTTTTGCCAAACTTGGGAGCTTTTGGCATTTCTTAAGGTATGCCTTCTTGCATGCCCGACGCATGGC